>PVLC010001803.1:50684-131302 GCA_004027655.1 Graphiurus murinus | reverse complement strand
GCTTGTAATCCCAGCATTTGGGAGGCTGAGACCGGAGGATCCAGGTTCGCGGCCAGCCTCAGCTACCTAAGTGAGGCACTCCGCAACTTAGTGAGACCCGGTTTCAAAATAAAGAATAAAAAATAGGGCTGGGGGTATAGCTCGGAGGTAGAATGCCTCTGAGTTCAATCCCCAGTACCGCAAAAAAAAAAAAAAAAAATGGAAGGAGGGAGGAAGGGAGGGAGGGAGAGAGAGAGAGAGAGAGAGAGAGAGAGAGAGAGAGAGAGAGAGAGATTGTGTGTGTGTGTGTGTGTGTGTGTGTGTGTGTGTGTGTATGTGTGTGTTTCCACTGTAGTCATCTCCTGCCTGGCACATGCTCCCAGTCCTGTTTATTGCCTAGAACTCTTCTGCCTGCTTGCATATTTCTCAGAAACGCTTGGTCCTCTGGTCCTACACCAAAGCAGGGTAGGCATCAAAAGGAAGTTTGTGTGTTTACCTTCAACTCCTGACACCTTATACATATTCCTGCCACTGAGTTTCAGTATGGTGCACTCTGCCTTTGATTATGGCCCTGTTATAACAATCTGAATGTTACCAGTCCCTACTATGGCAACCTTGACTTCCATAATTATTTTGAAAATTGGTCACTCTAGCACTCCCTTTTCTCTACATGATGTCTTTCTTTTTCTGGCAAGGTGGAATCATCATGACTTTCTATCTTCATGGAAGTTAAATATAGTCTGGAAAACAGGTATGGCCCCTGCTGCTTCACATTCTAGTCATTCCTTTGAAATTAGTATTATCTTTCCAACAGTAAATAAAGCAAAGGAAGTCATACTGAATTAGAAGCAGCATAGTTTCACATGCTATACACAAATATACATTTGTGGGAACAAATCACTCTACATGTCTAGGAAGTTTTTATTTTACGATCATTTTATTAATAGTGTGTATTCTATTTTTGACAGTTTTATTGAGGTCTAATTAATATAGCAAAATAGCATATGCTTAATATATACAACTTGCTAAGTTTGGAAATATGCATATGTTGGTAATACCATTCCCACAATCAAGGTAATAAACATATCCATGATTAGTGTTCTTGCCACAAAACATAAACACAGACACACAGAGGGACATAAGGAGACTTGAAAGTGATGGATATGTATGGATATATTAATAGGTTTTTAGATGTTGCCACAAAACTATATATTTGTGGCATAAGCCCACTTGGTCATGGTGTACATGTTGTTGGATTCAGATTGTTAGTACTATATTGAAGCATTTTCTTTTTTTTGATAGTTTTAATAAGATTTTTAAAATCTTTTTTAAAAAATTTTATCAGTGCATTATAATCATAGATCTTTGTGAGGTACAAGCTGGTAGAGGCATACATACACACAGGTCTCAGTTACTTTCTCCACATTTGATGGGGGCATTTGGTGTAGTTTTCTTTCCCAGTATACTTGTGTATGAAATTGTTGAGCCTCAGTGCTTCAAGGACATGATTATTTCAGGCTGCCACAAGTGAGTTTTCAGGACTGTCATTTTGTCACTGTGTTCCACAACTCTAAAACATTTATCCAAATTAACATGATCTGCTGAGCATGCTTCATTCTGATCATTTTGGGCAATCTGGCCATTTGATAGTCTTTTTAGTAAATCACTGTCATTATCTTTAGGTAATTGGGACATAGGATTATGCCAAATTCAATTTGCTTCTTGAGAACAACTGAAACTAATGTTGCCAATCCTGTACTATTTGGTGGTTGACAGGCTCCATACCAATTTCACTGGACATTACAAAATGGCTGTTAGCACAGGAAAATGATATTTCTCCTCATTTACAGGTTACTAAGATTAGCCTGGAACTTTGGCTCCAAACTAACCCATTTTCCTGAACAGCTTCCTGTAATAATTTTTCTTCCATCTAAATAAAGTATATTCTTGTAAATCATAAGCAGAGCCACTTGTTTATTCTATAAAGACATTACTATTCTCTTTATCTGAAGTAATTAATGCCTTTCAAAAGCTAACACATAGCCGGGCGTGGTGGTGCATGCTTGTAATCCCAGCATTTGGGAGGCTGAGATTGGAGGATCCGGGTTCTCGGCCAGCCTCAGCTACCTAGTGAGGCACTCTGCAACTTAGTGAGACTCTGTTTCAAAATAAAGAATAAAAAATAGGGCTGGGGGTGTAGCTTGGAGATAGAATGCCCCTGAGTTCAATCTCCAGTACCACACACAAAAAAATAAAATAAAGCTAACACATTAGCTTCAATTTTGCAATTCGAGTGAGTTAATTCTTGAGGCTAGTCGTTGTCAAATGAATCCTGTCTCCAAATGAAAGCCTTCTCTCTGGGGATTCCCTCTGAATACTTATTCAATCTTATGGATATTTCCTACAAATAAATATAAGCTACTAATGCTAGATACTACTAATGATGAAAAAATGATGAATCGGTTTTTAGCTTTTGCTTTGTTATGTTATGATGAAATTCATTAGTTTTTTTTCTATTTTACAAGTAGTAAATATTATATTCAAATAATTTTTCAAACTATTGAAAAATACACAAAGATTCTGATATTCTATCACTTTCTACCATAACTGATAAAAAAAGAAAGAAAGAAGGAAGGAAGGAAGAAGGAAGAAGGAAGAGAGAGAGGGAGGGAGGGAGGGAGGGAGGGAGGGAGGAAGGAAGGAAGGAAGGAAGGAAGGAAGGAAGGAAGGAAGGAAGGAAGGAAGGAAGAAGGAAGGGAGGAAGGAAGAGAGGGAGGGAGCAAGGAAGGGAGGGAGGGAGGAAGGAAGAGAGGGAGGGAGGGAGGGAGAAGAAAAAACCAAGAATGATTGTATAAGCTGACAAGCCTTCGATGGCAAGGGAAATGTAACTAGGTGGTAAGGAAGAGGGCTCTGGAGGACAAAAATGGCATGAACAGGGCTGGAAAGGAAGAAAGCACATGGTCCATGGTGGGGCATTTAGAAGCACATTCTTGGCTGGAGGTGGTATTCTCACAAATGAAGTTGCCTTTGAAGGGCAAAAACCAGACTGAACACTTTGAACAGTAAAAGGAGGTATTAGATCTCTGGCCAAATCTCACATACTTCCACATCCTCATTCAACCCAGAAAGAAACCAATTTAGTTTAGTCATTTTCTGTAGTAAAATTTTCACCTCTCCCTAGCACTGTTATTTTAGCCTGTCATAGATGTATTTCCCTCCTAATCAAGTGCTTATTTCATTTACTGTTTTTTTTTCTTTTTATCTGCTCTTTCACTCCAGATACAAAGAAATCTCTTCCATAAAATACAAAGTATGTAAAAAAAAAATTCAAAGTGTGGTGGGTTGATGGCTCGCACCCAGACATTGGCAGGAGTGACTGGTCCCTTGATGTGTTTTGGAGCTGAAAGTCCAAGAAGAATGTGGTGTATTTGGTGCATAGAGTCAAGACAGTGGTCCACGCAGTTAAATATGCTGCATATAATCACCCTTGGACACATGGGACTGCAAGACTGGGATCAGGAAGTGTTGATATTGTGCTCAGTGATGGGATTTCTGCACCAATATTCAAAACACACAAGGGAATGGGTCTTGTGAATCACATCCTTACTGAGGACAATTTAAAGAAATTTTGTATTTCAAATGGTGAAATTAGATACATAAGGTATACCTCTGCAGGAAACTGAATAGGAGGATTGTCAAACACTTCATGGAAGACAACTATGGCGCATATTGGTGAATTGGTGAATGTCGCCCCATTAAGGGAAAAAAATCTGTGTCATGATGTGAATCTGTCAACAAGTTCTGATAGTGAAATGACTACCCAGTTCCTGGCACATACACTTCTTCAGGAGAGATGAAATCCAACTGCATAGAAAATACTAAAAACTTAAATAAAGGAGGTATGCATAGTATAGTACCTGCCTAACATTCACAAAGATGCTATTTATGCAGTATGAGATCATCATGGAAATTATCTGCTTTGCATTGGTCATCTTATTCCCATGACTGATACAAATGAAAATAGGGGAGGACCTTGAAAAAAGATGTGATAGTTTCAGAATCTTGTAGCTTTTTGCTTATTGGTGTAATGCATTACTATGAAGTCATGCCTAGAGCCAATATAAACATACTCAGATATTATGTCCAAACTTTTGATATTATATTAAAGCCTGAAGAAAATTAAATAGCAATTTATCTCTTTAAATAAATTGATTTTGCAAAATCAATAGCGTATTTGAAGACAAAATGGTAAGATATTGGCAACTACAGCTCCTGTAGGAAGAATTTACTGAGCACTGTTCTGGAATTTTCTATGCCTGTAATTCTTGGTTACAAAAGAAAGTATGGACTTCTATAAGTTAAGGTGCTGTGTAAAAACTGATAGCTAGGAAGTAACTTTCTCTAGCTGACATAAGATTATGAAATTTTGGTGTTTCAAAATAAAATTGCAATGTTGTCAAGCAATTGTAAAGGTGAATGAATCATTCCTCTAGGACAATCACTTGGAAGAGGCAATACCAGTGCATCTATAATAAAATTTCTCTAAGAATCTCATGCAAAAGAAACACACAGTAAAGTAGTTTCATCAGTAGCAAGATTCTTATACTTCATGAGAGTAACATTCCCACAAAAGAATTTCTTTTCAATAAAACAATAGTTGATCATCTTGCAGAATATCTAGGAACACTCACTGAGTGCTGTATGCATGTATGTCTCTATTATTCTGAACTTTGTCATAATTTATTATTACAAGACACCAATAAAAAATAAAATATCTAGGAATAAACACTGTTGTGTATCTGTCAGGAGAGGGACTGGTTTCTTCTGTATGGGTGAGTTAAAATTCAAGAAGATGGAATGGTCTGAAAAGTTCTGGAAATAATGATAATTGTCTCACTGGAGAATGTACTGCAGAATTGTAATGCTAGCTTGTATGATGCCCTATAAAAGATATAAAGTTTTTTTTTTAAAGTTATAACCTAGCCAGGCGTGGTGGCGCATGCTTGTAATCCCAGCATTCGGGAGGCTGAGACCGGAGGATCCGGGTTCGAGGCCAGCCTCAGCTACCTAGCGAGACCCGGTTTCAAAATAAAGAATACAGAATAGGGTTGGAGATATAGCTCGGAGGTAGAATGCCCCTGAGTTCAATCCCCAGTACCAAAAAAAATAAAAAATAAAAAGTTATAACCTTAGTTGGTACAATGTAAAAATTATGCCACATGTTTATATTTTAACTTTGCACCTTTTAGAGTTTTTCTGAAAAGGGTACTTAAATGATTTGCTTAATGTAATAACAGTAGGCAAACATTTGGATTATCTAGGATGTACATGATATTTTCAGTTTTAATAAAATTTTGATATTATCAGTTATGGAGTCATATGTATTTACTTTCAGATGATCAATGGTATTGCAAATAGGTAGATTTTTGTTTTAGAGGGGAATACCAAGTACTATACCTTCCCAAAAATTCTTACAAGATTTTGCGAAATATTACTTATTTTGAAATGTATCAGTGGAATAATTTCATAATTTAATCTTGACAATTACATATGTGGCATTGCTTTTTATACAATAGCACATAAATTTTTATACAAAGAGAGGACAAGTGGTAAACGGCTCTTGTAAATGATACAAAGTGCTTGCAAAAAATTAGATCAAGTCAAATGGTATGGAGAAAGTGCAAAAGAAAGTTAAATGCCAAAGATGTCTAGCCTCCGCAGAATTCAGATTTTAGTTCTGATCCTTGTTTCTCTTCCAAACCTTAGAAAAATCTTTCACATATTTTTATTTCCTCATTTTCCCCAGCTTGTACACACGGTTGCTTATTTAGTTAAACTAAATAATTATTAAGAACATAAATAAACATCATATATTTGTAGTTAATGTCATCATTTCAAATTACTTTCAAACTTTAAGATAGTGTATGGCTATTAGGTTTTGAAATATTATGGTTAACCATTTTTTAAATTGAATTTTCAACTTACATATAAAATATGCCAGTTGTACATATTTATGAAATACCATGCAATGGTGTATCATGCTTAAACATATCTCCTCAAATACTTATCACTTGTTTTTGGTAAAACCATTCAAAATCCTTTCCTCTAGGTTTTGAAATATACAGTACATTATTATTATTATCTAAAATCACCCTGCTGTTTAATAGCGCATAAGAAATTCTTGGTGCTATCAAACTGTAACTTAGTCAAACTTGATCAAACTATCTGGTAACCACCATTCTACTGTCAAATGAGGTCAGCTTTTTATATTTCACATTATGTGTGAGATCAGGCAGTACTTGTCTTTCTGTCCCTGGCTTATTTCACTTAACATAATGACTTCCAGTTCCATTCAAATGACAGTATTTCATTCTTTTCATGGCTTAATAGTATTCCATTGTGCATATGTATCATATTCTCTTTATCCATTCAACAGTTAATGAACTGCTTCCATATCTTGGCTATTGTGAATAGTGCCAAAATAAATATGGGTATGCAACTACTTCAGTTCCATTGGACATATACCCAGGAATGGTAAACCTGAATTATATGATTGCTCTATTTTTAATTTTCTAAGGATCTTCTATCCTGTTTTCTATAATGGATATAATAATTTACATTCCCACTGACAGTAAGCAAGATTCTCTTTTCACATCCTTGTCATCACTTGTTATCTTTGTCCTTCCTTCCTTCCTTCCTTCCTTCCTTCCTTCCTTCCTTCCTTCTTTCTTTCTTTTTTCCTTCCTTTTTTGTGATACTGGGGATTAAACCAAGGAGTGTTCTACCTCTGAGCTATACCCCCAGCCCTATTTTATTTTTATTTTAATTTAATTTTATTTTTTGCAGTACTGAGGATTGAACCCAGGGGCATTCTACCCCTAAGCTACACCCCCAGTCCTATTTTTCATTCTTTATTTTGAAATAGGGTCTCACTAAGTTGTGGAGGGCCTCACTAAGCAGCTGAGGCTGGCCGCAAACCTGGATTCTCCGGTCTCAGCCTCTCAAGTACTCGGATTACAAGCATGTGCCACCATGGCAGGCTGCATGCACTTTTTTGTGTAAAAAAATTATTGTTTTATGTTTTACATTTAAGTCCATGATTCTTTCTTTTTTTTTAATTTTTTGTTGTTGTTGTTTTGCTGTATTAGGGGATGAATCAAGGGCACTCTAACTCTGAACTACACCCCCTGCTGCATTTTTAAAAATAGGGTCTCACTAAGTTGCTGAGGTCCTCATTAAGATGCTGAGGCTGGCCTCAAACCTGTCTCTGCCTCCCAAGTACTGGGATTACAAGCATGTGCCACTGCACCCAGATCCATGATCCATTTTGAGTTAATTTTTATATAACATATGAGACTGGGGTTGATATTTTTTCTTTTTTGTCTATATGTACCCTCTTACTCTGTAGCTATTTGTATAAAAAGGCTGTTTTACCCCATTGGATTGCTTTTGTCCTTCATAAAAGTGAATGAAATATTGATTTGCACTATGAGGATGAATCTTGAACATATTATGCCATGTGAAAGAAGTCAGACACAAATACTACTTAGTGTATGATTCAATTCACGTGAAATGTCCAGTGTAGGCAAATCAATATAAAGTAGGTAAGCAGTGGCTGGACTAGTAGTTTGAGAACCATGGGGAATGATTGGTAATGAATATGAATTTTTACTTTGGGGGGATTAAAATATTCTGGAATTAAATGTGATGGCCTCACAACTTTGTGAAAATGCTGAAAAAAAGCTGAATTGAATACGTCAAAGGGGTGAATTATGTAGCAATCATTAAGAATTCAAACAACAATAAATGTTGGCGAGGACGTGGGGAAATAGGAACTTTTCTATACTGTTGGTGGGATTGCAAACTAGTTCAGCTGCTATGGAGGTTCCTCAGAAAATTGGGAATGGATCCACCATATGATCCGGCTATACCACTCTTGGCTATCTTTCCAAAGGGGTGGAAATCAAAGAACTACAGTAATATATACATATCCTTTGTATCTATTCATGAGGAATATTGTTCTGTAATTTTGTTAGTGTTGTTTTGTGATTTTTTTTCTAGTTTTGGTATCAGAGAAATAGCAGCCTCATAAAGTAACTTGGAGTCATGCAGAATTATTGCATAACAACACAGTCTGCTGGTGTCATAATTTCACCAGTTCAAGTGAAGTATGGAAGCCATATCTCTCTTTTTGTTCCTTTATCCTCCTGCAATATATCCTCTCAAATATTCCCTCTCCATGCATTTAGCACAATATCAGGTAGTGTTAGAACCACACAAAACACACGGTAACCTATAAAATCATCAAACATAACTTATAAAATTCAAGAGAAGGAAAACCTGTTGTTTACACATTTTTTTTACCCTGTTCTTTTTCCCTGCCTAGTATTCCAGGGTTTCTTCTTTTACCGTTTCCTTTTTGTTCAGAGAACTTCCTTTAGTCATTCTTTTAGAATGGTAGGTATGCTAGTGACAAATTCTTAGTTTTCCTTCTTCTGAAAATATCTTGATTTCCCCTTTATGCCTGAAGAATATTTTTCTTGACTTTAGGATTCTGAGTTGACACTCCCCCTACCACCACCTTTGTTGTTTTTTTTTTTTTTTTGCAGTACTGGGGATTGAACTCAGGGGCATTCTACCTCCGAGCTATACCCCCAGCCCTATTTTTTATTCTTTTATTTTGAAACAGGGTCTCACTAAGTTGCAGAGGGCCTCACTAGGTAGCTGAGGCTGGCCGCGAACCCGGATCCTCCGGTCTCAGCCTCCCGAATGCTGAGTTTACAAGCGTGCACCACCACGCCTGGCTCCACCACCACCTTTGCACTTGAAAAATACTGTACTACTTCCTTCTCACTTCAATAGTTTCTGATGAAAACCCCATTATTCTTTGAGTTCTTTCCCCTCTATGTGGCAAGTCATTGTTTTTCTTCTGGCTGCTTTCAAGACTGTTTGGCTTAATTTCCACAAATTTAATTATGACAGGTCTTGGCATAGATTTCTTTGGATTCTCCTGTTTGGGATTTGCTCAAGCTCATAAATATGTGGGTTTATTTATGTCTTTCTCCAAACATGGGAACTTTTTAAGCACGATGTATCGAATACTATTACAGCCCAACTCTCCTCTCTTCTCCCTCTGTGACTCAAATGATACCAATTTTAAGATATTGTTATCATTCCACAGGCCCTGGTGAGTTCTGTTGGTTTCTTGTTTACAAGCCCGTTGTCTCCCTGTTGTTCAGCTTTGATGTTTTCTATTGTACTGTTCTCTGGTTCACTGATTCTTTCCTCTGGCTCCTCCATTCTGCTCTCAAGTCCATTTACTTGTTATTTCACTCATATTTTTTTAATTCTAAAATTTTGATTTGATTCTGCATTATGGCATCTATTTCTTTAATGAGATTTTCTATTTTTTAAAAAAATGTTTCAAGAGTTTGTAATTTCTCATTAGAACATTTCTATCATAATGACTTCAAAATCATTGTCAGATGAACATCTCTGTAATTTTTTTTTTTTTTTTGTGGTACCAGGGATTGAACTCAGGGGCATTTTACCTCTGAGCTATACCCCCAGCCTTATTTTTTATTCTTTATTTTGAAACAGGGTCTCATTAAGTTGCGGAGGGCCTCACTAAGTAGCTGAAGCTGGCCGCGAACCCGGATCCTCCCGTCTCAGCCTCCCAAATGCTGGGATTACAAGTGTGCGCCACCATGCCCGGCACATCTCTGTAATTTTAATGTTGACATCTATTGAATATATTCCTTTATTCACTTGGAAATCTTACAGGTACTTGGTATTTCAAGTGTTCTTGTATTGAGAACTTGACATTTCTGGATTTTTATGAGACTTTTGTCCCTCATTTGGTCTCTTGCCACCTGATGTATGCTGGGAGGAATGACACCTCTTAACTGCCAGGGGGAAGAAAGGAGTACTGACTCTGCATGTCCACTGATATCACAATGGAGGGAATTTTATTTTATCCAAGCCCTCAGAATTCAACCCAGGGATGTTCTACCTCTGGGCTACACCTCCAGCCTTTTTTAAATTTTTATTTTGAGGCAAGGTCTCTCTCATTGCGTTGCTAAGATTATAAGTTGCTGAGGCTGTTCTCAAAACTGCTATCCTCCTGTCTCAGCCTTCCAAGCTGGGATTATAGCCATGCACCACCACACCCAGCCATAGATTTTTTTTCTTGTAACATTTGGCTAGAGTCGAGGATTATTGTCTCAAAACTTCCTGTCTTGCTAAAGTACTCCTTTGTTGGTGTTTTTTGTTGGGGCTTTATTTTCTCTGTGCCTATTGGCATTTCCAAATCACCAGTTCCTCTAAGTCTGTGATATCTGAGGCCAAAGGAAAACAGAAAGGACTCACCATCATGTAGTCACTGAAATCCCAAGATCCCTAGCTGATCTGGATGTCTTCCCTCCACTTTTCCAATTCCTTTTATATTTACTTTATATATTATGCCCAGTGCTTTTAGTTGTAAAAAAAATAGGAAAAAGAAAATATCTTTCATCTTTCTGGAAGAATATTTGATTTTTAGTAGCAGGAAACTCAGGGAAAGGACTAAACCAAAATTTCTAACTTGAAGTTTGTGTTTCTCATTGTTTTTGTTTTGTTTTATTAAGATGCTTTTGTAATGGAAAGTAGCATTTTGATGGTTTGGTAATTTTACAGATTTCTTAATATTTCTTCACATGGCCTTTTATGGCATAAATTTCTAAAGTCTAAATTAAATTACAGTTCTGACCAATTTTATTTCAAATCTTATTTAATTGTTTCAAAAATAATGTAAATAGATTATTATAAGCCATGAAGAACATAAAAATTGACTTCATGTAATATATTTTGTATTGAACTAAACTAAATCTGATTGTTTATGACCTCTTTTTGATGTTTTGGTGAAAAGTGCACATGATAAGTATGTTAAAAAATGCAAAGGGTCTGAGTCTCTTCACTTTTCACTGTTAATCATTTCTGTGTATATCACATATCTTTTCATTGAACTGTTGCTCATATTCAGGAAACATTTTATATTCATTCTTGATTACAAGCAACAGTCCTAACTTTCAAAACATTGTTTAACTTTCCTTGTCTTTCATAATGAACATATGGCTTTGCTTAGGGCAAGCTGGAGTTTCACATTATGTCTTGAATGTGTATGGGACATGTCTGGTATCTGCCAAGGTAACTAATTTCTGTTGCCCACGGTCATTTGTTTTTCCATGTACAGATTTTCCAGCTGCTGGTTTCCAGCTTTTGGTGATGGTTCTGTTTTTTTCCAACAAAGAAATTATTCCTCACTTAAGTAGACATTCTGTCCATTGACATAGATATGGGGTAAGAAGTTAGCTATATCATCTCATATGTTAAATATTTCTTCAGAGTCAAGAAGTTTAGCTAGCATTTCCCAACACCTGTGTTATAAATGACATACCAGCACCCTGTGGGGGCCTGAGTCCCAAACCCCAAGATGTAAAACTACAACTCGAAACAAGTTAACAAATTGGGATTTGCAATCTGAAAGTATAACACAGTCCTCCAAATATTTACTAGGGAGTTTTAAGTCCAGTGGTCCCTGACTTCCCCCCTGAATATCTACTCCCCTCATCTCAATGAGCTCATGTCTTCAATTAAATGAACAATAGTTTCTCCTCATAAAAACACCATAGTACTGACTACAATGAGATATATATAAAATTCATCACAACCATTTGCAAAGAAAGTGCTCTCATAGGGAAGTGAGTTCTTATGTCATCCTAAAGGTTATTCTGTTGGGGTAAATGATTCCACTGACCACTCCTTTTCTAAAAAATATCCCCCGATTTAATTGGAAGACTGGTTTGGTTTCTGATAAAACAATATAATAGTGCATAAATCTGATTCAGTTGTCTAGACTAATTACTAATCCATAATAGAAATAGGACAACTGCTCTTAGTTTTAAGCATAAATACTATAAGAGTCTGAAGCAAGGACTCCCACAGGAAATAACTGATAAGGCAGAGTCACCCAAGATGTCCTACTATCCTGGAAAGAGTGAATACTAATGATGCTAGATAAGCCAGGGGAGCAGAGGAGCCTAAGATGAGAAAGAATTTTGGTGGCAAAACTTGTTGGAATTCAGGACAAAGAAAGGCAAAACACAAGGAAGGGGTTTGAAATTTCTAAAGAGTGAAAATATGTGACCCTTGATTTTTTTAGATTGGCTGATCTCACCATAATATTCTCTAGTTCTATCCATTTTCCTGCAAATAATATAATTTTGTTCTTCCTTATGGGCTGAGTATAATTCCATTGTGTGTATAAACCACATTTTCTTTATCCATTCACCTGTTGACAGACAGCTAAGTTGGTTTTGTAATTTGACTACTGTGAATTGTGCCATTATAAACATGAACATGCATGTATCACTATAGTATTCAGATTTTAATTCTTTAGGAAAGATATCAAGGGGTAGTATAACTGGGTCATATGGTGGTTCCATTCCTAGTCTCTTGAGGAACCTCCATACTGATCTCCATAGTGGCTGCAGTAATTTGCAATCTCACCACCAATATCAAGTGCTGTATATGTGTGTGTGTGTGTGTGTGTTTGTATTATTTTAGCATCACCATGATGTATAATTACATGCACCAATAAAATCGTATTTTTTTAAAACAGAAAAATAAATTACTAAAAAGCAAAAGATAAAAGAATTGGAAATAGGCCTGGGTTTGGTAGTGAGAGAAGGCAAGATATAGGAGTATTTACTCTTTCCTCTAAAGAGCTCTTGAACTACAATCTTATTTCCTTTATTCTTACTTACCTCCAAGTGAAAATGAAAGGTTAGAACATAATAAAAATAATTTCTATCACTAATATAATGCATACTGTTCAAGTACTTTTCTAAGCATTTTTATATATTTTCTTATTTAATCCTCATAACAACCCTATGAGGTAGACATCATTATCACTATTTTACAGGTATAAATTCAGATACAGAGAAGCTGAATCATTTGTACAAAGTCACAACAAATAAATAGTGTAACCAAGATTCTGATCCAGACAATCTTACTGCAGTTTTTTCCTTCATGCTCACCCAGAAAAGTGAAGAACTCTCCTGCACTTCCTGAAAGGGGCATATTGAGAAAGACCAAACAAAGCCTAACAAGTTAGGACTAAAAATCATAACGAAGGTTAAATACAAATGAAAGGAATAGAACCACATACCAGTTGGAAACAGTGTTTTGTGTACACAGATTAACCATAGTGCCAATGCCCACAATGGGGGCGGGGGGATCCACCTCCCCAAAGAGAAATCATATCTGTAGCAAGTCATTCTCTTGGCTTAAAGCTTGAATCTCTGAGAAAAATGTAAAGCCATTTTAGAAGAGATAGCCCAGTAATATTTTCCCCCTAGTTACATCTCAGTGCATGTCCACTTATTAGATTCTTTATAGAAAGTCCATCTTGATAGTGGAATGAGAGAATGTGGAGAGGATGAGATCACTGTGAACCTGAAAGTGAAGGCTGGACAGAGTCCCAATCATGCTGTTTTTACAAGTTGGCCAATAGCCCATCCTGGAAAAAGTGAAGAGATAGAACCCAGTGCATTACAGTTCAGCCGTAAACATCAATCTTTATTAAAGCATAAAGTTTTGGCAAAGAAAAAATATGAAACTAATGAGGGATATTGAGACAGATTCAGACATATGCTTGGTCAATTTTCTTTATAGAAAGCAGTACAAAGTCTCACCTACAGCTGCCCCAGAACCCAAGAGGAAAGGAAATAAATTCATAGCTATAAAAAGGAGAGAGAAGTGATGGCAAGATGCATAACCAGATTTTAAATGTTATAGGGTAATGTTTTCTACATTACTGTATCCATCGTCTTTCTCCTAGCAAAAGAAAAGATAGGCCGGTATGTGGGAAAAAAAAAAAAGAAAGAGAAAAAACCCAGGTTAACTACTAGGTCACTTGCCTATTCCCCCAAATCCAGGCCAGCAGTTTTGCAGGAAGGATACTCTAGCCTCATTTGTATCAACATCCTTAGTTTAGCACATGAATAGTTACTACAGCTGGAAGGCATTAGTGTTGTCCAAGTCAACAATTTTCCATAAGCCAGAAAGAAAAGAATTTTCAGTGTTTGTTGTGACACATGAAAATTGGCCTCTTAAATCCTGCTTAGAATTAAAGTGACTTAAGATGAGAGGAAATGAGAAGGGGGAAAATGTTGAAGTGTTATAACAAGGGCAATCACTGCTGGGCCCTTTTGGAAACAGAACCAAGCAAAGAACCACTTTGGATTCATAGGTAACAGGCTGCAAAGCAATGTTGGAAAGGCTGATGGGTTTTAAATTAGACCTAAGAGTTTGGTTTTATTTGGAGAATCTATATGTCATTAAATCTTTCACTTCACTGCTGTCTGCTTCTCTGCTCAGATGTTCACCCACAGCACTAGTGCAATTACTTTACCCAGGGCAAGCCCACTGCTAGATTGTGGAAGTCAGCCAAATTTTAGGTCAGCACTCTCTCTTCTCCTCTTTGGGTTCTTTTTCTTGCTTAACATTCCTCCCCATTTTCTCCTCCTTTCACCCTACCAGGGATAAGACTTATTCCTGTGGAGTGTTACATGTGAAATGTTTTTGTTCAGTCAAGAAAGTCATCAGTACCTTCAAGGAGAAACCCAGTGCCAGTTAATGGGGAGAGTGAAATTATCCAGACCTGTACTGTACTGTTAGAAAGTTTATAATCAATGGAAATTACATTTCCTTGCTTCTGTCTTTAAAACACTAGCAAGTATACATTTATTGCCAGAGGAAAACAAGAAATCAAAAATAGAATGTTATGCATTTTCTTCAAATGTTCGGTTTACAGAAAATTCCCTCCCCACCCTCCTCTCATACTGGGGATTGAATCCAGAGTCATTCTATCTCAGAGCTGCACCCCCAGCCCTTTTTATTTTTTATTGTGAAACAGGGTTTCTCTAAGTTGCTGAAGGTCTGAAATTGCTGCGACTGGCCTCGAACCTGCAGTTCTCCCCTCTCAGCTTGCCAAGTACTGGGATTATAGGCACATGCCACTGTGCCTGGCTTTAGAAAATTTTGTTAGACCATATTATATTATAACCTGAGATTAATATCATCCTTACTAGCCGCATTTCTTTGATCATTTACTAAGAAAAACAAGTTGGAACTGGTGCATGTAAGTTTTGAATAACCCTCCAAACATAAGAAATCTAAACAGAATATTTTATAACAAAATATCTTAAAATGGATATACTGGAAAAGAGTATTGGTATGGTTGTCTATACTAACGAGTAACATGATCTATGTATTCTGGTATTATGGTATTATTTCCACATTTTACCTGAATCACTATAAAAAAGGGAAATGTAACAAGTCAAATTTAAGTTTTCAGTTCTTTGCACATCTCATTACAGATGGAAAGGCAAGGTTAAACATTTCATTTGATGCTTTTTGAGGTCCTGTTCAAAGGTTTACTGATGTGTTTTTACTGAAAGAATGTGGAATGGTTATTAATTATATTCTGCAGACTGGAATAATCACTTCAGAGAAGCACAGCTCTGATCACAGCAAGTTTGGAAATCTTAAACACCTTCTCCCTTCAATAGAAAATGGTAAAATAAAGCTTAGAATTTATTTTCTTCAAGAAATCATCCAACAAAAATTTACTGAGCATGTACTATGTGCTAAGTGTAGAATTAAATTGAGTTCCAAATAAGGACACAAGTCAGGAACCACATGCCAGTCTTTTTCCAATGTTTCACTGTATTTTGTTGAAGAAACAACAAAGCACCTCTCCGTCTCAGCTTACAGTCTCTCCCACTGCATTTTCCCCATTCCTCCTTAAAATATAGTGATTCATCAATATTTTACTGTAAGGGGCCTGAAATATTAAACACATCAGTTATATCAGTACCAAAGACCTAGTAATAATAGCAAAATAGCTCATATTTATTGACCACTTGATACATGCCAGACACTGTGATAAATGCTTTATGTTCATTTATCTCCTTTCATCATACAATGCCTCTATGAGGAAGGCATTGATGTTATCCCATTTGGAAGATGAATAGACCAAGTCCCAGAATTGCCAAGCTGCATTGTACAGTTTTCACTACAACCTGGAATATAGGTTTCATAAGGCTCTATGAAATCAGAATTTAGATCTTATATATCTTATTGATTTATTCTGTGTGTGTGTGTGTGTGTGTGTGTGTGTGTGTGTTTTACTGGAGATTTAACTAAGGGATATTCTACCTCTGGGTAACAACCCCAGCACTACAGTTGATTTGGAAGTTAAGAATGGGAGAGTAGATAATTGAGAGAATGAATAAGATGAAACAATATCATAGTAGGACCTTAATATTCTTTAAACCAATTATAATGTATAAGTAGCAGTAACCATAACAGTGGCTGAGCCAGAATTTGAACCTAAGCAATCTCTGGCTCAGAGACTCAAGTGAGCATGTACTCAGCAGTAGAAAAGCACATTGGCTATTCTATAAAATTTCTTAGGAGGACATCTCCAGGCAGAGTCAATATAAGGTAGAGGTCTCAAAACAATAAAATCTAAAAGGAGATTCATCTTCCTAATATTCTCCCTACCTTCCAATCTGGTAAAACATTAATAATAACAGGAACATAATAATATCAACAAATATAATTAACAAACATAATAATGTCAACAAATACAAGAACATAATATCAGCAAATGTAGTAACAAGAACCATTATATCAACAATTACATAATATAATATCAACAAATATAATTCTATATAAATTACCGGGTGCAGTGGTGCACACTTGTAGCCCCAGTACTTGAGAGGCTGAGGCAGGAGGATCGCAAGTTCGCGGCCAGCCTCAGCTACCTAGTGAGGCACTCCACAACTGAGTGAGACCCCGTTTCAAAATAAAGAATAAAAAATAGGGCTGAGGGTGTAGCTCGGAGGTAGAATGCCCCTGGGTTCCATCCCCAAATACCGAAAGAAAAAATTACCATGTATTCCTGTCTTTACTTTTTCAAGCACTTAATCAGCTTGTTTAATCCTTATTACAACTCTATGTGGCAAATGTTTTTATTTACAATTTACATATGAGGAAAATTAGGCTCAAAGAGGTTAAATGACTTAAGGTCATACAGCTGGTAACTGATATAGCTGGTCTCTTTTTTATAGCCTGGGCCCTTTCTACTTTACCTCTCTCAATAGAATCACAAGGCTCTCATTTCTTTACAAAAATGCAGATTTTGTAGACATGGTATGAAATGTTGCAAATTTCTCCAATATGGCGACGATATGGATGTGTTTAAGAGCCCGGCTTAGAGGAAGAAGGGTTTATTTGGGCTCACAATTCCAGAGGTTCAGTCCATGGTGGGCGGCTCCTTGACACAGAGTGTGCTGAAGAAATGCCTGCTCAGTCAGGGCGGCAGGAAGCAGAGAGATTGAGAGGAGGGGACTGGAGCCACATAGAGTGTCCAAGGACATGCCCCTAGTGACCCGCCGCCTCCAGCCATGGCCCACCTCTCAACCTTCCTGAGCTGGGGGATATGCTTTTAACATGTGACCTTTTAGAAGGACATTCCAAACTCAATCCATAATGCCTGTAAACTTTTTTTTTTCAATAGAAAGGCTGGGCGTGGTGGCGCACGCTTGTAATCCCAGCATTTGGGAGGCTGAGACCAGAGGATCCGGGTTCACGGCCAGCCTCAGCTACCTAGTGAGGCACTCCGCAACTTAGTGAGACCCGGTTTCAAAATAAAGAATAAAAAATAGGGCTGGGGGTGTAGCTCGGAGGTAGAATGACCCTGAGTTCAATCCCCAGTACTGCAAAAAAAAAATAAATAAATAAAAAAAAACAAAAACAGAAAAAGAAAAAGAAAAAGAAATGACATGAAAGAGCACTGGTAGCCATGAACTCTTTCAAGCCAATGAAAAAAGAAAGGAGAGTCAACTCTAGTGAACGGGAAAGTGGAGACACCACTGAGGTAAGTCTCTGCCAGGAAGCAGAGAGAAAAGCCCTGCTTGCCACAACTGGTAAAACAGGTCATGAATTCCTAAATCTAGACTTCAGACTATGCTCAGCTCCAGTCCTAAGAAACAGAGAAGTGTCTTAGGGAGCACTTGAGATTTTCCCTAGCACAAATTGAATTTGAATTGATGCAGGGTCTCTGAGTTCTCCAAAAACAAATTCAGTTTTTCTCCCCACCACTTAAGAGAAGAAAATATTTTCCTGCTCACAGGAAGCCTTGAGATTCAATTATATATGGTATTCCTAGTTGGTTTACAAAATCATAGTAAATGGAACAAGCACGAATTGAAGCAGGGTGCTTCATAATAGTCCCTGATAACTGATTTTAACCCATTTGTAGCACAAATGCGCACCAGAAATTTTGAAGCCAGGCATAGTGGCACACACTTGTAATGTCATTACTTGGAAGGCAGGTATAGGAGGACACAGGTTTGAGGCCAGCCTCAACAATGTAGTGAGGCCCTCAGCAACTTTGTGAGACTATGTTTCCAAATCAAAAAAACTAAAGGGGCTGGAGGTGTAGCTCAGAGGCAGAATGCCCCTGGGTTCAATCCCCAGCACCACAAAAACTGGATCAGTTTTTACAGCCACTTCCTGCTCTCTTCAAAACCAAGTGAAGAGATATTTTAAAGACTGTCATTACTCAAAGTAGGATTTTCTGATCAAATTCATTTCTAGAAAGGAATTGTAAAATCTAGATATATTGTGAAAATCTAAAGCTCATCAAATGGGACCATTTGGGGTTCTGAGAACTGCTTGGCTTGTCCAGCAAACTACAAGTTGAACCAAATAGGTTCCCCATTTGGTGCCTTGATCATTGAGGAAGTTGGATTACATACTCTCTAGAGACCCATTGAGTTCCAAAAGTTTCTATTCTAAGGTGATGAGGGAACTGTGTTCTGTGCAGTGTCCACACAAGCTGTAAGGCATGTGGTAGAGTTTAAGGGAGTAACAACTGGTCTTCATCCTTTACAATATTCCTTCATGCTTTGTCCTAGTAAAACATGTCTTCGTGGTTAACTCTATTGACACAGAGAAAAGCCAGAAGGCCTCGTGTTTCATCATTTCTATAGCAACCCTGATTTTCCCATACAGGGACACATACAACTGATTCAAGTAATCACTTGTTTATGATACATACTTTGTCAAATATACTAGTGGAAAATGAAGCAATGGCATAGCCAATGAAATTTAGTTTTAACAAGGCGCATGGACTATCAGAAGGGTGGAAATTAGAAGGTAATATTCCCCAGCATTTGGGAGGCTGAGACCAGAGGATCCGGGTTCGTGGCCAGCCTCAGCTACTTAGTGAGTCCCTCCGCAACTTAGTGAGACCCGGTTTCAAAATAAAGAATAAAAAATAGGGCTAGGGGTATAGCTCGGAGGTAGAATGCCCCTGGGTTCAATCCCCAATACCGCAAAAAAAAAAGAAGGTAATATTTCAATAGATAGCCATTGTTCCTATCTTTGTGATGCAAGGTTTCAGAAATACCTACTTGATTTTTTCTGCATGCCAAATATTTTCATTACTTCAAACGAAAGTAAATTCTTGTCTTCCAAGGGTTGACAATTTTTTAAAAAGTTACCCTTGCTTGTATACTTGGAGAGAAACAGTGAAAATATTGCCAAAATATCAGCTTGTACATTTAACCCTATAGTAACCTTTGCAAAAATTAAGGAAACATTTGCACTAATAAATTTAAAATAATTATAGAATAAGGAAAAACATGACACAAAGCAAAGAGATATAAATATAATCCATGAGAGAATTGGTGTCAAAAAGATCTGTGGAAGGGGATACTGGGAATTGAATCCAGGGGCATTCTACCAACAAGCTACATGTCCAGCCCATTTTAATTTTTTTGTGTTGAAAAGGGTCTTACTAGTTTGCTGAGAGGCTAGTTTATCTCACTAAATTTCTGAGGCTCAAAAGGGTCTTGACAGAAATATTGAACAAAATCTAATGTGAAAGAATCAAATAAGAAAAAATGTAAAATCTTTCACATGATACAAAGAGTCAACTGTACAAGAGCAAGGCCAAGGAAGGCTTGACTCAGCTGCATTATGTGTAAAACCAGACTTGATATTTCAGTGACTGTAAGATAAATATGATTCAACAGGATCTCCCCCCCAAAATTGAATGGATCTTAGTATGGATTACAAGAACTTCCATAAATAGTATTCTACATTTAATTTTGGAACCCACTGGCATTATACACTTGCAAAGGTAATGAAACTTGAAAGCCCACAGCAATCTAGTTCTTCCTACTTAGCCAATGCTATCTCTTGTTATATATTGACAGAGATCCTTCACTCCAAATATGCTGACCAAATAACAGTTGCCCTAGATGTCTCTTGTTTTCTCACATTTCCAATCCTTATTTTGTTTCTTGGCTGAAGCATGTCAACTTTCTAACATTTGCCATTCTGCTTCAGGTTGTGATTGGTTCCAATCAGCATCCTAAGCTTACCTCCATTATTAGCACTTACTGAACTGTTATTGATGGTTTTCTTTCTTTTTTTTTTCCAGTACTGGGGATTGAACTCAGGGGCATTCTACCTCCGAGCTATACACCCAGCCCTATTTTTTATTCTTTTATTTTTGAAACCAAGTCTCACTAAGTTGCAGAGTGCCTCACTAGGTAGCTGAGGCTGACCGCGAACCCGGATTCTCCGGTCTCAGCCTCCCAAATGCTGGGATTACAAGCGTGCGCCACCACGCCCGGCTCGATGGTTTTCTTTCTTATCCATGGCTATTTTAAAGCAGGGATTATGTCTTCTTCATCTTTAAGGGGGAGATGGTGATTGAACCCAGGAGTATTCTACCTCCAAGTCACATCCCCAGCACTTTGTATTTTTTTAAATTTTGAAACAGGGTGTCACTAAATTGCTGAGGCTGCCTCCAACTTCTAATCTTTCTGTCCCCACCTCCCAAGTACTGGGATTACAGACATGCGTCACCATATCCGGCTCTTCTTCATTTTAATATTCCCAGCATCCAGCACAGTGCCTGGTACATGGCCGGTGTTAGACAAACTACATCCTTAAAAAGTTTAAATGACAAAACAACAGCTAAAAGAAATCGAGCTGCTGTGCCTAATAATTTGCCAGAAGGCTTATAGTGGTTGAAGACACAGTGGCTACCTTTAGATATTTCAAAACCTGTCATGGGAAAAGGAACTGAACTGATTTCCTTCAGCCATTGAGAGCATAATGAGAACCAGTATGTAAAGGTTATAAAAAGATATGGAGTGTTAACCTCCATATAAGTATTTTCCAACAAAAATAGAATGTTTCCGTAGATTATAATGTTTTCCATCCATAGAAGTGAACAAGCAGAGAGAGGACTTTTCCAGAGCATGGGAGAATGTATTTAAACACTCTACAGAGTTGAAAGTATAACTTCTGCTAACTTCCATGAATGAATTTTAGAGCTCTAGAGTAAGGACCAAATCAATTGCATTTCTACAGCCTACTATCTGGGCAATAGTGTTCAAATATTTAACACATATTTAGTATCTGTGAAATGACAGGGCTGGATTAGAATGTTCCCTCATCTTAAAAAGTTATGGAGTAAGTAATGTTTGCAGTTATATAGAATTTATAATTTAGGATTTATTCCCATTTTCTCCCCTTTGATCTTTGTAGCATCCCTGTGGATTAGTGGAAAGGTGTTACTAGTCTACTTGACAAATCAGAAAACTATGGCCCAGAAAAATTAGGTGATTTGCCCAGGATTGATTGTTTTTTCTACTACACCACACTGAATTGAAAACTGAGGCTTTACGATCATTTTAATCATCTTCTTTTTGAAATCCAGACATCTATGCTAACATCTGTGGAAGGAAATCAAATTCACCATGGCATGTTTTCATTTACCATTAGCAAAAATAATTATGAAATTCCTGGACAAATTCAGGCATGCCTTTATGAGTACAAACTTCTGAAACCAGTTGAAACGTCCCACCCAAACCACATAGTTCAAGCCTGTTATCTCATTGAGCAAATAAAAACTTGAATAAAAGGAGGTTTAAAAACTAAAAGAAACGGAGTAAAGCCTATTGCTCAAGACCTGGCCAGGAATCAATATCAGTACTGTTATTTAGGAGCTACGGTCTAAATCCTACATATTTGACACAATCTATCATTTGATTTGTAACCTATTTCAAAGCAATTGGCTATCGAGACTTATTTCAGTTTTATGATTATAGTATCATTTAAGCATGATAACAAGGTAAAATCTTTAGAAGCTCATTATTCTACCTATGGAAAATCCCACTTATTTTCTCTATATTGAGAGCTCAGGGTGAAGTATAAGTGATAACCGTGAGTAAGAGCAAAGAAAAGCACTGCCCCAAGTCATCTGTTGTTCATTGAACAGCTGAATCAATTCGTTTTCTTCCAAAGTCAGCAGAACATTTTTGGTCTCTTATAACTATTGAAAATCATAGCTGCTATCAAAACTGAATTGATAGAAATTCATGATATTTCTCCAACCGCTTCATTTCACAACTAATACTTAGCATACTGTCAACATTTCCCTTTGATGGTCAGTGCAAATTCGCTCTCATTTTTCTTCCTTTGAATAGTGAAAAGTGAGCTCCCATGCTATAGTATTTTCCCTTCGTCTATGTTATTTCCCGGGGTTGATTGTTCTTTCCACTACACCATACTGCCTGGGCATTTTCTCAGGTTAAGGAAAACATTCTCTAAGGGAAGCAAAAATGAATGTTTCTTTTAAAAAGAAACAAACAATGTTTGGGGCATGGCATCAGCTGTTGATAACAAACCTCCTCTGAAGATACATAGCTAACATTCTGTTTAAAATATAGACAACTCTCAAGAGTCTAAGCAGTTTCTGAATTTTCAGATAGTGTCTGTTTCTTGTGATAACTCTTCCATCAAAGTCAAAAGACAGCCAGGCATGGTGCTACATGCCTGTGATCCCAGTAACTTTGGAGGTGGAGACAGGAAAATCACAGGTTCAAGATCAGCCTCAACAATTTAGCAAGGCCATCAGTAACCTAGCAAGACTCTGTTTCAAAACAAAAAATAATATAGTAATGGGTGTGCAACTCACAGGCACAATGCGCCTGAGTTCCCAGTACCCTTCTCCAAAAGTCAAAAGACAGCTGAAATCCATTTTCCAATTGAATTCTTTCTCTTGACAATGTGAATATACTGCTCTGTAACATTTCAAGTTTAGTTTTCTCCTTCTTTGGAAGTGTAAATAATGGGAAGGGGCTATTAGAAAAGAGAACACACACAGTTCTCAAACTTCCTTAAATCACTCTGGTTCTGGGAAAACCTCAGATAATAAATCTCCCATCTCGATACATGGAAAAGGTAATAAAAACTGGCTTTGAAGAAGTGGACTCTTTGGCTGACTGACATTACAGTTTTGGTGAATATTTTTGCCTTTATCAAGTACAGTAGGAAGTCCAGAGATCTAAATTCTGAACTAATTTAGACTGGCAAATTTTTGAAGTCGCACACCCAAAGCTATAGATATAGATATGGTAAAAATCCCTATTCTTTTCATTGCCAAACCTAACCCCAAATGCAAGGTCTGTGCAAGGAATGAGGTCATTTCACGCTGTAACTCAATCCCAGACAAATCTGGCATTCACTTGCAAAGCTTGACTATCATTGGCTTTTTACAGTCCCCACTCACATGGTTCTATTTATGCTCCTTTCTGTTGTCCTCCTGTCCGTGTTTGTTTGTTTTGCATTTGATCCTCTTAAAATTTTCTGAAAGTGCACAAAAAAGAAAAAGATTTGAGCAAAGAAGATTTTTACAGATCAACTAAAAAAGTTCTCAACATAAATAATGAAGTATCACTCCATACCCAATGATTCACATTTTGATTTTATTTTAGTTTTTCCTTTTTGTAAACAAGTGATTGATGAAAATAATGCAACACCTTAAATTCCAGAAAATGGTGTGGTTTTTCAACCTGTGGATACAATACATGATCACCCTATTATATAGGATTAATACAAGTTCATGCTTTTAGTGTTATGATGAAACAGCATTAAAGAATCCAATTGAGATTGGTTGAAGCACAAGTATAATAATCCTTGAATGCTACCCAACCTATGTAAGACAGGAGGAGTTGGGTATGGAGTAACACCTGTATCTTGGTATAGAACTGATCTTTTTTTTCTTTTGATTTTGAAATATCTGACATTAATTTGGAATGAGGCAAGGCTCTACTGAAGAAAATATTTGGAGACCCTTTGAACCAGTGGATCTGAAACAATTTCATACCATTAGCAGTTGAAAGCATATCTTTTTAGGTATTTTGAGGTATTTATTATTAACTAAATTTAGTTTCACTGTAAGTGCAGTAAACATTACAAAGAATGGATGCAGTGGGATTTTCTGTAGATTTCACTTGAAGGAAGGTAACTATAAAGCAATTTGCAGTCATTATTGTAATGACAATACTGTTCAAGTGGAAATCCAAAACAGTACAGCTTTTTAATTTTAAAGCATTTGGTAAACTACTGCGGTTTTTTTTGTTTTGTTTTGTTGTTGTGTGTGTGATGCCAGTAGTAACCTGTTTCTCCATTAACGGAGAATTCATGCTTTTCAAGCATTTTAAATATGACAATATTTATAATGTGTGGTTTGAGGGAATTATTTAAATTCTTAATTTTTCTTTCTCTTCAAGATAGATTCTTTTAACAAGTAATTTGTAGTAATGACTGTGTTGACTTCAAATTTGGAGTGTTGTAGCTATGCTAATGATTAACTATTTGGTCTTATTGAAGCCAACACAGAACTTGCTGCTGATTTTTCTTCAGTGATAAATAAAGCACAGAAAAAATAAAGAATGGAGTGAATATTTAATTTAGTTTGAGAACATGAAAATTTAAATTCTCCTCAGTACTAGATGGTCATAAATGGTCCATTTGGCTTTAAACAATTGTTGAATAAAAAGCCCTTTGTGCCTAAGTACTCTTGCAGTTGTTGAAATCTGGTAAATTATGCTTTTTATAAATTTGTTATTCAAATTTTCATGAAATATTTAACAACAGCTTTCCTATAACTACCACAGTCTTCAACTATAACCCCATTTTAATGAACAAGATATTTTTACAATACTAACAGAAAGATGTGCTTTTCGTATACTAGTAATATTCCTTGAGAACTATATAGGATTTTTCTATGAATTCATTTTTATGAGGAATAACAGACTTAATTTACCTGAAAAGGTTGGTAATTTTTATTGCTGAAGAAAGAGGAGCTTTGTGTATCATTTGCCTTGAAAAAATGAAACAGACCCCAAACATCATCTAATCCAACATTCTCATTGCTCTTAGGAGGGAAGTGAGACCTAAAGAAAGGGAAGTGTTTGTCCTGACTTCTCAAGAAAGGTTTGATGAGCAGGGTGTGGTGGCGCACACTTGTAATCCCAGCATTTGGGAGGCTGAGACTGGAGGGTGGGGGTTCGAGGCCAGCCTCAGCTACCTAGTGAGGGACTCCGCAACTTAGTGAGACCCTGTTTCAAAATAAAGAATAAAAAATAGGGCTGGGGGTATAGCTTGGCGGTAGAATGTCCCTGGGTTCCATCCCCAGTACTGCAAAAAAAAAAAAAAAAAAAAAAAAAAGGTTTGATGAATGAGAAAATAAATAGATTAATTGCATAATGGGTGATGGATGGATCGCTGGGTACGTAGTAGCTGAGTCTATGAACTGATGTATAATGGATGATGTTGGTGGAAGAGTAAGAGGTGAAGCCCAATTTTCTTGGAACTCACTGCATTTCCACTATATAATTCTACATCTAAGAAAAGGAAAAAAATCATATACACTATATATATGATGTATGTAACATACATATATCATATACATATATATTTATACATAATATATTGATTTAATATACATTTTTATATTATAAACATACACATATATTTGTGGTACTTATGATTGAACCCAGGGATGTTCTGCCTCTGAGCTATACCTCCAGCCCATTTTTTTTTTTTTTTTTTGCGTTACTGGGGATGGAACCCAGGGACATTCTACCTCCAACCTATATCCCCAGCTCTAATTTTTTTAATTTTTATTTTATTTTTTAATTGGTGCACTGTTATTGTACATCTTTGTTAGGTACAAGCTGATAAAGGCATACATGCACACATTTCTCATTTAACCCCTTCCCCAATTCCAGCCCCACTCCCTTGCCCTCCTTCCTTCTCAGGTTCAGTTTAGTGATTGACTTTGACATGTTTGTGAAAGTACATCATATGCATTAGGGTATTCTTTATTTTGAAACAGGGTTTCACTAAGTTGTGGAGGGCCTTACTAAGTAGCTAAGGCTGGCCGCAAACCTGCGATCCTCCTGTCTCAGCCTCCCAAGTACTGGGATTACAAGTGTGCACCACTACACGTGGCTTGCCCATTTTAATTTTTATTCTGAAACAGAATCTCACTAAGTTTCTGAGCAGGCCTCCAAACTGTGATCCTCCTGTCTCAACCTTCAAGGTACCCGGATTACAGGCATGCATTGCCACATCTGGCATATGTAAATATATAAATAAACATATTTATATATTTATTTGTGTGTGGCACTGGGGATTGAGCCCAGAAGTGCTGTACCTCTGAGATAGACCCCTAGCCCTTCTTAATTTTTTATATTGAAACAGTATCGCTAAGTTACTGCTCTGGTTCAAACCTGCCATCCTCTTGTCTCAGCCTCCCGAGTACTGGAATTTCCAGTGTGCGTCCCCATGCCCAGCTTGTCTTTACCAATTTTTGATCAAGAATTTAGAGATCCAAAGGGTTCAATGATCATTATAAGAAAGATAGAAGAGGTTTTGAGGTATCAGCATAAAATCCTTAGACTAAATTTTAATAACCTTGAATATAAGCAAGAGAGATGCAAGTACAAAGAAGTTCAATACAATTTTATTTTTGTACTGGGGGTTGAACCCAGGGTAATTCCGCCTCAAATCTATGCCCCCAGATCCTTTTTTTTTTTTTTTTTGGTACTGGGGATTGAACTCAGGGGCATTCAACCTCCGAGCTATATCCCCTGCCCTATTTTTTATTCTTTATTTTGAAACAGGGTCTCACCAAATTGCGGAATGCCTCACTAGGTAACTAAGGTTGGCCGCGAACCCCGATCCTCCGGTCTCAGCCTCCCGAATGCTGGGATTACAAGCGTGTGCCACCACGCCCGGCTCCCCAGATCCATTTTGTTTTTTATTTTGAAACAGAGTCTCACTAAATTGCTGAGGCTGGCCTCAAATCTGTGATCCTAACCGGGCATGGTGGCGCACGCTTGTAATCCCAGCATTTGGGAGGCTGAGACCAGAGGATCCGGGTTCACGGCCAGCCTCAGCTACCTAGTGAGGCACTCCATAGCTTAGTGAGACCCTGTTTCAAAATAAAGAATAAAAAGTAGGGCTGGGGGTATAGCTTGGAGGTAGAATGCCCTGAGTTCAATCCCCAGTACCATAGGAAAAAAAAAAATCTGTGATCCTCCTCCTGTTTGAGCCTCCCAAGTACTGGGATTACAAATATGTGCTATCCTGCCCTGCTTATAATAAACTTTAGAAATTCTAATAAATATAAATAAAATTTATAGACATTTGAATCAAGACTGTAGAAATCATACTGTTGGCATTTTATAGATAATTTTAGATGGTATATAAACAAATTTTCTGTAACATTATCTAACATATAAAGCCCATGATGTCAACAAATATAATGGTTAGGATAGGACAAAATAAATATTTAAGTTTTAAAATAGAATCAATTCAAATAAAAGTAGCTAGCAATTTATATAAAGAAGTAATAGGAATAAATAGCAGACTTTAGGAAAGTAGTATGAAACTTACCCAAATTTAAGCTTAATATAATGCTATGTGCATATATGAATATATCAGTGAGACTCTCACTATCATACATGGGGAGGAAAGAAGGGAGGGAAAGGGGATGTTTGGAGAAGGAAACAGACCAAATAATGTTATGTGTATATGTAAATGTATCACTATGAATCTCATTGTCATGTACAATTACAATACACAATACAAATATTCTTAAAAGTAAAAAGATATAGTGTGGAATTAAATAATTAATTATAAATAGCTAAGCTTATGGAAAACTCAATAAAATTAAAATGTTAAGAAACAGTATATATGTTAAAAACCTGAATGCACTGAATTTTTATTGTCAGTAATGGAATATTGGTTATGATTAGACTGTACTTAATGAATCAGAGTTTTTGAGATGGCGGATACCTACTAATCATATTGGCAAAAGAATTGGAAGGGAAAGATTGTAATTTGAAGCAAGGATTAGTACTTTATTTCAGAGAGAATACATATACTTGAAATTCTATCAGTTTCTTAAAGTCATTGCTTTTTTTTTTTTTTTTTTTTTTTTTTTTGCGGTACTAGGGATTGAACTCAGGGGCATTCTACCTCCGAGCTATACCCCCAGCCCTATTTTTTATTCTTTATTTTGAAACCGAGTCTCACTAAGTTGCGGAGTGCCTCACTAGGTAGCTGAGGCTGGCCGCGAACCCGGATCCTCCTGTCTCAACCTCCCGAATGCTGGGATTACAAGCGTGCGCCACCATGCCCGGCTGTCATTGCTTTTAATGAGTTCAAAAGTTTTATTTAATTTGTTTAGGGTCTCTTTTAGTGTCCCAGATTTTAGCTTGGGACTTGATGTCTAATTAATATGTATCTCAGATTAAAAAATGATTTTATCTCCGCCTGTCTCAGAAAGACAGAAATATACAAAATGAATCTATAAAATGTGGTTTATTCACTCACACGCAAAAGAATGTAGTGTTACCTGAAACAATAGAAGTTTGAAGACAAGGACCCTGAACATAGAAGGTCTTCCTCCAGACTTCCTGCAGACTACATTCTCTTGGACATGATATGTGTTTTACTGGAGAGAAAAAAATAAGACAGAAAAAAAATGTCTTGCATCATTGTTTTTTTTTTTCCCCAAAGGTTCTAAATAGTACCAGATGTACTGTTACATCTTTGAGTCTATGTCATGTATAACGAAACAATAGACCAATGGTAGTTTGAGTTTTGCACTGCATAAAGCAGTGATTTAGAAGTCTACTTATAAAGATTCTGTCAGTACAGACAGTATTAAATATTTCCACACTGGTTCTCCAGCCAGAAATACAGAGAGAACACTTTATATATGTGTATATAGTATATAAATACATAATATTTACATATACAGAAAGATGCATACATATACAGATAAAGAAATATATCTGAAAAGTTCATAATAATTATAATTACCTTTTGAAATACTTGAATGCTTTCTAAGCTTTTAATTTTCCAAACAATTTCCATCAGTCGTCACAAACAGTTTACAATCATTCAAAAGTGGGCAGGAAGCATGAAGCACTAGCTGGCATTGCTGCCCTGAGCAGATTAACCTCATTTCATTTTTGGATAACTTTGATACATTAGCACATTAGTGGAATGATAAAGGTCTACTATATCTGGATTTAGCAAATCATTTTCCAAAGCCTTTCATAATGTCCCATGGACAAAATGATGAAATGTGGGGTGAAACATAGGACAGTTAGATGCGGAACATGTTTTACACCTATTACCCATCAATTGCTGATGAACAGATTCCTATTTACCAAGGAGAGGCTAGTTGTAACACACTGTGCTCAAGACAGATGATAGTACTGGGATAGAAACAAGTACTCACAGAAGAATGCCAGAATGATGAGGGGTTCTCAAAAGCTAAAGGCTTTTTCACCTGGAGAAGATTTAAACAGAATATAGGTGCCAGCTTCACAAATTTGAAGGTGCAGTGTATTAAAAAATTCAAACTCAGTTGATGTGGCTACAAAGAACAGGATAAAAGCTGAGACAAGAGGATCACAGATTCAGGGCCAGTCCATGGTATCTTAGCAAGATCCTGTTTCAAATTTTAAAAATGAATGTGTATATGTGTGCATGTATGCCTTTACCAGCTTGTACCTAACAAAGATGTATGATTACAATGCACCAATAATTTTTTTTTTAAAATGGAAGGGCTGGGGGTTATAGCTCAGAGGTAGAATGCCCAATTCCCAATACCACAAAAATAAAAAAGACTAGACTAAAACTTTTAGTAAAACATATTTGAACTCCGTGTAAAAAAGAACCCTCTGGCAATAGGCAAATGAGCTATCTGGATAAAAGTTATCTTTGTTCCTGGAGGGACTCGAGTGTGTACTGAATAATTGTCAGGGATGTTGGAGAGGATGTTATAGAGTGTGAAACTGAGTTTGATGACCTTTAAAACTTCCTGAAGTTATTTATTTATTCACTCACTCATTATACAAGTCTTTGTTGAACCCCTATTAAGCACCAGGTATCATTCAAGGGACTGGACAAACAATAAAGAATAAGATATATTTTCTGTCCTGAGATTACATCCTATTGGATGAAAAAGATGAATAAAAAATATGAATACTTAATATAATGTCAGATAGTGAAAATGTTAGAAAGAAAATAGCATCTTGAATCATGTGCTCCTTATAATTAGTGAACTGGAATCTTTTTGGTTTAGGCATCAGTACTGTGCCCATTAAACTTAATTCTCCAAAGTTCTCAAGGCTGAGCTTTGTCAGACCAGATTGGGAGAAAGAAAATGACATTGGTGATTCTCACCAAAGTGTATTATGGGATTCTCGTAAAATGTTGCACTAGTAGTTGGAGATTCATAGTGTAGAGCCATGTTTCTTGATTCCTATCCCAATAGATTCCTTACTCTTCCCTGAAGAAGAGCATTATTTTAAGAATCATAATGTGCCGAGCATGGTGGCACACACTTGTAATCCCAGCATTTGGGAGGCTGAGACCAGAGGATCCGGGTTCGTGGCCAGCCTCAGCTACTTAGTGAGGCACTCCGCAACTTAGTGAGACCCTGTTTCAAAATAAAGAATAAAAAATAGGGCTAGGGGTATAGGTTGGAGGTAGAATGCCCCTGAGTTCAATTCCCAGTACCGCAAAAAAAAAAAAAAAAAAAAAAAAAGATTCATAATGTAAAAACTGGGCACAGGGGCACATGCCTGTAATCCTAGTACTTGAGAGGCTGAGACAGCAGCAGGTTTGAGGTCAGTGCACAGTAACTTAGTGATACCCTATTTCAAAATAAAAAATAAATAAAAAAGTACTGGGGGTATGGTTTAGTGGTAGAACTTCCCTAGACTGGATCCCAAGAACCACACACAAAAAGGAACAGGAACCATAATGTAAATAAGAAAAGCTGTGTATGGTAGTTCAAGTTCTTTAATCACCATTGTGTGTGTATATGTGTGTGTGTGTGTGTGTGTGTGTGTGTGTGTGTGTGTGTGTTGCTAGGGATTGGATCCAGGGGCTCTCTACCACTGAGCTATATCCCCAGCCCTATTTTATTTTATTTTACTTTTGATACTGGGGAGTGAATCCAGGTGTGTTCTACCACTGAGCTACAGCTCCAACCCTTTCTATTTTTATTTTGAGGCAGGGTCAAGCTTGCAATAGTCCTGTCTAAGTCTCCTGAGTTGCTAGAATTGCAAGCATGGGCCTCTATCCCCTGCTCTTCAATCACCATTACAAATTATTGTTTCAAAGACATTATATGTGAGCTGAGCGTGATGGCGTATACCTGTAATCCCAGTACTTGGGGGGCTGAGACACGAGGATTGCAGATTTGAAACCAGCCCCAGCAACTCAGTGAAGCTCTCCACAACTTAGTGAGACACTGTTTCAAAACAAAAACAAAAAAAAAAATTTAAAAGGGTTGGGGGTATAGCTCGGAGATAGAATGCTCCTGAGTTCAATCTCCAGTACCAAAAAACAAAAACAAAAGCAAAGACATTGTATGGGACGACAACAACAAAGATATGTGAGGCCTACTTGAGCATGCAACTGAGTGCTATTATTAGGTCAATCATAAGCAATATCATTAAGTGAACAGCTGTTATTGCCCTTGGTAAAGAGATATGAAAGGTCAACTTCACCAGATCCTGCCTCACATACCACTAACGATTTGCAAATCTCTACATTTTTTACATATCTGCCTTTACACACTCTGTTCCAGGTCACTTCAGGTCCACGCTGAAGACAGGGTAGAAAAATTGTGATCTAAATAACTGGACATAATACAGTCAGATATATGTCTCTGCTTTTGACAGCTACCCACTGCAATGTTCAGACAAGATAGAAATATTTGAGATTTGAAAAGGCAAACAAATGGAAGGATTTTTTCTCTGGGAAGCTAATTAGACCAAAAGTAAACTGTAAACCGAATTGGAAACAGACACCCTGTTCTGGCCCAGTCAAAGGAATGCAAAGCAGAGCCTAAGCACTGCTCCCCCCTCACCCACCCCAGTCATCCCCACTCCCCTGGGTGGTGAGTCAAAATGAAACATCACCTGATGCAGAAAACATGGCCAAGTTTAGTCAAGCCTAAAGAGGCAATGCCAGAAAGTGGGGGGGGGGGTAAAAGAGCCAAATGAATGTTCAAAAAGGCAAACAACCAAAACAAATAAACAAATACAAAAGATAATTGAAAAGGATAATAGCAAATTTCCTAATTCCTCTGGAGACAGAGGAATAGGGGCCATATAGGGAGCATATCAAACTCTTTAGGACTCTGTAAATCACCCTGAGGCCAGGCACTTACAAGTGATGATTTCTGAGAAGGGAGAAGACTGGACGAGGCTCATGTCTCCAGAGTATGGAAGATGTTTTCAGCATCTAGTTCCTGAGCACTTAGCTAGGGACAGCTGCTCACTGTTGATTCCTTATTGGTATAGGACAGAAAGCTGGCCTGAGTAGGGGTATTTGAAGGAGTCTTTGGAGATTATTCTGAGAGGGGCCATTTTAGATTGTGTAATCAGAAATGTGGTGTATTTCCTGTCCCCTTCCCTGTTCCCTGTTCCCTGTTCCAAAGCCTTTTACCCTTCCTAGTGGTTCCCACCTCTCAACCCAGTCCTCTTCCACTAAAGTGTCAGTGACTTCACAGAATGCCCCTCCCAGGGGTTTCTTGGTGAGGACTTGATAGAAGAAGCTACACTCATCTCCTAGGGTTACCAATGGCAAATTACTACAAACTGAGACTTTAAAAACTCCAGAAACCCATTCTCTTAAAGTTCTGGGAGCCTGAAATTCAAAATTAAAGCTTCTGCAGGGTCCATGCTCCCTCTGAAAACTCTGGAGAAGAATTCTTCGATGCCTCTTCTAGTTTCTTGTAGCAATCTTCTTTGGGTATGTCTTTTTGTCTTCGCATAGCCTTCTTTTGGGGGGAGGGTACTGGAGATCCAACTCAGGTGCTGTCTACCACTGAGCTACATTCTCATCCCTTTTTATTTATTTGTTTGTTTGTTTGTTTGTTTGTTTTAGACAGGGTCTTGCTAAACTGTTCTAGCCCTCAAACTCGAGATCCTCCTGCATCAGTCTCTTGAATATCTGGGGTTATAAGTTTGTACCACCTCACCTGACCAAATAACTTTATTATAAAGACACCAGCCATTTGATTTAGGTCCCACTTTAATCCAGTGTGACCTTATATTCACTAATTATATTTCCCAAGATCCTATTTCCAAGTAAGATATGAATTTTGGGAGGACACTATTCAACTCAGAGATGATATTTAATGAACAAGAATGTATTTTCCTTAGTGAAAGAGAGATGTGAAATGGTAAATCCCACACAATGAAATTGAGGTGAAAGAGACAGTTTGGGAGGCAGAATAACTATTTGAAGACCCACAGATGCCTTCTCAAGCAGACAAACATAACATCTGAATTATTTTATTTTATTTTATTTAGTTGGGAGGTACTTGGGGTTGAACTCAGAGGCATTCTACTACTGAGCTATACCCCTAGTTCAATTTTATTTCTTACTTTGAAACTGGGTAAAGCTGGGTGTGGTGGCATATATTTGTAATCCCAGTACTTGAGAGGCTGAAGCAGGAGGATCATAGATTTGAAGCCAGCCTCAGCAATTTAGTGAGACTGTCAGCAACTTAGTGAGACCCTGTTTCCAAATAATAAAATAAAATAGGGTTGGGGATATAGGTTGGAGATAGAATGCCCCGGGTTCAATCCCAGTACCACAAAAAAAGAGAAAAGAAAGAAGAGAGAGAAAAGAAAGGAAGGAAAGAAGGAAGGAAGGAAGGAAGGAAGGAAGGAAGGAAGGAAGGAAGGAAGGGGGTCTAAGTTGTTGAGGGCCTCACTAAATTGCTGAGACTGGCCTCTTGAACCTGTGATCCTCCCATCTCAGCCTCCCAAATACTGGGAATACAGGTGTGTGTCACCACACCCAGCTGCTTTTATTTTTGAGAAAAAAAAACACAACTAATTTAAGTCATAGTTATTTTTTAAATGTTAAGCATTTGGGGGAAATTTGCAGGGTATTTTGCATTGAGCCAAGGGTCATTCTACTTTACAGCTACACTTCCAGCCTATTTATTTATTTATTTATTTACCGTTGATACAAGGTTGCATTAAGTTGCTGAAGATCTTGCTAAGTTGCTGAGGCTGGCCTCAAACCTGCAATTCTCCTATCTCAGCCTCCCAAGTACTGGGATTTCAGGAGTGCACTACCACACTTGACTAAGACTTTGGAAATTTTGAAATTGCCTTGGTGGAGACCTAAATGTTTTGGGACTGTAAATGGCAAGTCCTTCTCTCAACAGTGTTGGTACTATTGTTATATCAAGGCTTGGGCATGTGAATCCCATCTTTACCACTCACAAGTCATGTGTCCTTGTGCAATTCATGACCTACCAGGACCTTAGATACATTTGTGGTCCCAGATGTTTGTATAACTCTAGGATGATCTATACTATGTATGTTTAAATCGGCTTTATATAGACTCTAAAAGTGTTCATTTTTGACATTACACATGGTCCTTTTAGATCACATGAAGTTTGACTTGCAAACATTTCTATAGCTGAACTTGTATATGTGGTTGCCTCCTTAATAAACAGCCTGACCATAAAAAAATAGTTCCTGCCTGATAGATTTGTTGAATCTAAATGGAATAATTCATTTAAAGCAGCCGTGCTAGTACCTCCAAAACACAAAAATTAGTCCTTGATGCAGAATAATTGCTACCAGGATTGAAAATTTATTGTTATCCTTACTTTAAAAGTTGTTGTAAATGGGCACATTGATGCACACTTGTAATCCCAATACTTGGGAGGCTGAGGCAGGAGGATCACAATTTCAAGGCCAGTGCACAGTAACTTAGTGAGACCCTACTTCAAAAATTAAAAATAAAGCCAGGCACGATAGCACACGCCTATAATCCCAGGACTTGAGGGGCTGAGAACGGAGGATTATAGGTTCGAGGCCAGCCTCAGCAATTTAACAAGGCCCTCATCAACCTAGCTATACCCTGTTTCCAAATAAAAATAAAAAGGGCTGGGTGTGTGACTCAGAGGTAGAATGCCCCTGGGTTCAATCCCAAGTACCAAAATAAATAAATAAATTAAAATTTTAAAAAAGTGCTAGGGGTGTAGTTCAGTGGTAGAATGCCTCTGGGTTTAATACCAATATCAAAATTAAAATAAAATAAATAAAAATAAATCCTTACCTCTCACCCTGCACAGGAGTCAACTCAAGATGGATCTGGAAGTTAGACTAGAGACTTTGAAGCTACTAGAGGAGGGCATAGGTCCAACACTCCAACATAGAGGTGCAGGTAGAAACTTTCTCAACAAGACCCCCAAAGTTCAGAAAATTAAATGGGATGGCATTAAATTAAGAAGTTTCTGCTCATCAAAGGAAACCATCAAGAGTCTAATGAGAAAGCTTACAGAATGGGAGAAGATCTTTGCCCCTTATCCCTCTGTTAGAGGACTAATATCTAGGATATACAAAGAACTTAAAAGACTTTACTCTAAAAAAAAAACCCAAATAACCCAATCAAAAAATGGGGAATTGAATTGAATAAACACTTCACAAAAGAAGAAATACAAATGGCCGATAAATAACATGAAAAAATGTTCAGCATCATTAACAATCAGGTAGATGCAAATCAAAACTACACTGGATTACATCTAACCCAAATCGGAATGGCAATCATCAGAAGTCAAAAAACAATAAATGTTGGCGAGGATGTGGACAAATGGAAACTCTTCTACACTGTTGGTGGGATTGCAAACTTGTTCAACCACTATGGAGATCAGTGTGGAGATTCCTCAGAAAACTGGGAATGGATCCGCCATATGATCTGGCTATACCACTCCTGGGTATCCTTCCAAAGGGGTTAATATCAAAGAACTACAGTTATATATGCATATCCATGTTCATAGTAGCACAATTTACAATAGTCAAATTACGGAACCAACCTGGGTCTCCATCATCAGATGAATGAATTACAAAATTATAAGATATCCACACAATGGAATTCTACTCAGCAATAAAGAAGAACAAAATTATGTCATTTGCAAGAAAATGGAAGGACCTGGAGAACCTTATAAGTTAGATGAGCCAGTCACAGAAAGTTTAAGGGCCATATGTTTTCTCTAATATGTGGAAGCTAGGGAATAATTGGGATACCAGAGGGACTCCAGAAAATGGAGAAGAAACCTCAGTGGAGCCAGGGAGATTAGCTAATGGGAGGGGAGGCCGAAGAGTAAGGTTCATTGAAGGAATTACTACCATCAGCTATGTGTACACATGTGAAAATACTAATGTCGATCTCAATACTCTGTATGTGGAAGAAGGGAGATGGGGAGGCAGGATAGGGGTGCTGTGTGCATGTATGTCACTGTCAACATGATTTATATTATGATGTGAAACTGTAAGGTACCAATAAAAGCATATAAAATAAATAAATAAATAAATAAATAAATAGAAAGTTGATTTTAAAAAGTGTTGGAGGTGTAGCTCAGTAGCAGAATGCCCCTGGGTTCTATCCCCAGGACCACAAAAAAGTTGGTGCAAGTTATAAAAGAATCTAAACATTGAAACAATTCACTTTAATCATTAAACATGGCTCATCTCAAGCATGACTTAAATATTTACCTTACATTTAACTTTTAGGACAATTTTTAATGTCCTAATATATGAATTCCTCTGATATTTTCTCATTTTTACATTCTTTATTTTTTCTCTACTCTTTTAAAGCACAGCATTTGGAGAAAGATTGCCTGGGTGCAAAACCTACTGCTCCCAATTCCTAGATCTGAAACCTTAAACAAATAATATATCTTCTCTGACCTTTAGTTTTGCCAACTGAAAAAATGTGTACAGTAGTTTTATTTACCTAGTGGGCATACTGTAAATATTAGATTGAATAACTCATATAAAAGACTGAGTGCTATACCTGGAATATGGTAAGCTCTTAAAAATGCTAGCCATTATTGCCATGCTGAATATAGCCAAAAGTATCTCATTAGGGTTGCTGATTTTATTTTTAGTATTCTAAGCAAAGACACCTTTGTAATGATCTTAATTAATCCTCAGAATCTCATGAGATAGCTATCATTATTCCCACAGTAGGGGGCAGGTAATGAGGATGGAACCCAGGAGTGGTCTACCTCCAAGCCCTCCCCACCCCCCCGTCCTTTTTTAATTTTTGTTTTGAAATAGGTTCTAGCTAGATTGCTGAGAGTCTCCCTAAATTGCTGTTCTTGAATCTGCAATCCTCCCAAGTATCAGGATTACAAGTGTGTGCCACCACACCCAGCTATTTCCATTTTACATGGAAATAAATCTAGGATTAGGTCAATCAAGGAACTTATCCAAAAGAGTGCAGCTAATAAATGGTATGGATTTAGAAACAAACCACCTGACTTCAAAGCTTAGATATTTTCATAACAGCCCACTGCCTTCAAAAAATTGTCATTTGTGGGTAAAGTCTTATTCTCACTTTTTGATTAATGATGCTTTGGGTCAGAGCCCTGAAAGAACATGTCCTACATAACATGGCTACTGATGTAACCAAATTCTTCCTTTACTACCCAAGTTGATGCAGACTTCTCCTCTTGCTGGGTTCTTATCTGTGAAATTTTAAGAATAATGTCAACAGACTATAGAAGGGTGGGTATAGGGGAGCAAAGATTTAAGACAATGCTTGAAAGAGGACAAAACGTTCTCCCTATACCAGGAGGCAGAGTCCCCCCAAAGAGAGTAACAGTTGAAATTATTAGGAGGTGAGCTTTTATCCCTTCTTGTGGTTCTCCATCTTGTCTTTTGTGATTGGTCACAATTGTGACTTGGGGACCCGATTTCTGTGGCCCAGTTTCAATCATTAATTTGAATCTTTATCTTAAAGGTCGGTGGATTCTTCTAATCTCCTGGCACCACTTACTTTCCCCATCCTTTCCCCTTTGATTGCTCTTGGGGCTGAAGTCTTGTGTTAACTTGCACTGTTATCCCTGTATCTATTAACCCTCTCTATTTCTGAATGGTTTCTTTTAACCCTTCCTGTTCCTATGTCATCTGACCTTCATTGATGGGGCTCAGAAAACTATTTTTTCCAAGAAAACAAAGCTTCCCACCACACAGCATAGCACAGCCTGGAACGTTGGGCTCTGTGACTCTCTACTATGGGCTCTTAACTACTGTGGTGGAAAAGTGAACCTGGTGTTTAATCTGGCCAGCACTATGATTATCACATAAGAGGCATTCAAGTAACAGCGGCTGTTATAATTGCCACATACCATCAAAAGCAAAAACCTGAGGTGGGAGAAAGCAGTAAGAGGCCTCAACAATATATCAGTTAATTCATCAGGCATTTGTCCAGATACTTGACTTCTAAAATGAGATACAAAGAAGCCAGGCATGATGGCACATGCCTGTAATCACAGTACTTGGGAGGCTGAGGCAGAAAGATTACAGGTTCAAGGCTAGCCTCAGCAATGTAGTGAGGCCCTCCACTATTTAATCAGACCCTATTTCAAAGTAAAATAGGGCTGGGGATGTAGCTCAGAAGTAGAATGCCCCTGGGTTCAATCCCCACTAACACACACACACACACACACACACACACACACACACACACACACAAGAGATACAAAGAAGAGAGGTTTATTTTAAGTTGTGGAGGGCCGCGAACCTGCGATCCTCCTGTCTCAGCCTCCCAAGTACTGGGATTGCAAGCATGTGCCACCACATCCAGCTTCATAATTGTTTTAATATGTTTGAATTACCATTTTTCTCTTGATCCCACCTGCCCATCAATTCAGAACTGGATTGGAAAGTGACCCAAAGAGAAAGGGAGTAAGAGTCTCCAAATTTAGCTCTTTCCTGATATTTTCAGTACTTTTTAAAATATAGAACTCAAGGCTCCGCCACCAGAGTTTCTGGAACAGTAGGTCTTCCCTGCATCCTGGGAATCTTTTTTTTTCCTTCGCACTACTGGGGATTGAACCCAGGGGCATTATACCTCCGAACTAGACCCTCAGTCGTATTTTTTATTCTTTATTTTGAAACAGGGTCTCACTAAGTTGTGGAGAGCCTCACTAAACAGCTGATGCTGTCCACGAACCCAGATCCTCCAGCCTCAGCCTCCCAAGTACTGGGATTACAAGGGTGCGCCACCACTCCCGGTGGTAATCTTCTTTTTAAGAAAACATCTCGAAATTTTCTGATGCCACTCTTTGGAGACTAGCATTTGGGAATCACAGGACAGGATTGCTTTATGAGCATCTTATTCTAAAAACAATATATAATTTGCATGTAGTACAATGCACCGGTCTTCAGTGACTTTTTAAATATGTATATGTCTGTGTGGCTGCCACTCAGATCAATTTAGACAATATTCTTATCACTTAAACACAGAAAGTTTCCTGAACTCCTTCCCATTCAATATCCCTTCATGCCCAGAGGTAAATACTATTTAGATGTGTAGCACAATTGATCGAATGTGCCTATTCTTGAGCTTCATTTAAATAGCATCGTTTACTCTATGGCTTCTGGTTTCTTTCATTTAACACAATGCCTTCGGGATCCATCCATGTTCTTGCCCACGTTGGTGACAACTACATTTTTTTATTCCACATAGAACCATTAAATGTTGAACCTGAAGGTACTTTTAAAATTATATACCAGGGATTAGAGCTCAAACTCAAAAATCTGCAAAGAGCCAAACAGAAAACAAGAGAGTAAAGAAGGTATGTATAATGCAGTAGGGGTGGTAGAATTGTTGAAACTAGAGAGTGCATTCCACAGGTAAAGAAAGTTGTCTGTATTTACTCAGCCCCCGCTGGTTGTTGCTGTGTGGGAATGCGGACCTAGTATATGCAGATCTCCTACTGTTTTTAGAGAAATTAGAAATATGATTTCTTTGTAAAATCTCCTTACTTCTAATCAAGCTGAAAATAAGTGCATACCAATCAAAACATATCTGCAGGCCACATTGGGCCCATAGGCAGCCAGTTTGCAAGCTTTGACTAGTCTAACCTCCTTACTTTCAGAATAGGAAATAAGGCTCAGAAAGAAAGGGATTTATTCACGATCACACAGAATGTTGGAGACAAAGCTGTTATCCCTGTTACTAGTATAATAGTTTAGAGCACAGCATATGAAGAAAGACTGCCCAAAATGAAGTTTCATCTCCCTCACTCACCAGCTATCGGACCCATTGACACATGTTTTAGCCTTTCTGGGCCTCGGTTTTTTTTTATCTGTGAAATGAAGGGGGTAAATGCTTACCTTATAGGGTTGTAGGAACTGAATGAATTAATGTATGTAATGAGCTCAATATCATTCCTAGGGCACAATAAGTGCTATAGAAGTGTTAGTTTTGTTGCTATTGATGCTACTGCTATTCCTATGGATAATGTATAGGAATAGTAATATTATTTGTCATGTTTGAAACATTAGTTTCTTTAGGACAAGTTATTAAAATAGGGCATTTCTAAATTATCAGGCTTGATAAAACTGAGCATTTAAATGAGTTGCCACTGCTAATTCTGCATTTAATCAAAGTATGCTCAAGTGATTTTTATCTCAAGAATAAAAGGCATAGCTGCCAGTGGAAGAAAAATGTTCAAATCTATTAATCTGTGAAAAATGGGTTTCCTTCTTTTGGAAAATTTGACTTTAGTTCAAACCACACAAAGAGTTGGTCAGAAATGCAGGTATTTTAGCTGGTAATGTAAGAGCTAAAGGGAATTAAAAACATGTAATGCTAACATTAGTTTCTATGATATACTACTTTAGAGATTTTGAAAGCACTTTCACAAATATGAGAATCTTAGATCATTAGAAATAGGAGACACTTAGGAAATCATCCAACACCATCCATTTTCTAGATGAAGAAACATACCCAAGGGGTTGCTACATGCTCCAAAATCATACCGTTCTCTAAGTGGTCAGAGGATACTAAGAGAGGAAATAATTAGATACTGAGAACTATAGTCAGTGTGGCTGCATTTGCAACATTAGCACAAAACAGAGAAAGGGAAAGGGGCCCTGGACTAGGGAAATCGTGTAAAGCTACTTGGAGGAGGAAGCTTCTGAGCTCAGCCTAGAAATATGAATCAGATTTCTAAAGATAGAAAGCTAGGCAGGAGGCAAAGACATGTGAAGGAAGATAAGGTGAATGTGCTGTGTGGGTGGCACCGTGGAGAGGTTAACAGGGCTGGTAGGTATATGGAAAGATGAAGAGAAGGAAGTTTTGCTGGAGAGGGAGGATGGGACTGCATCTTAGAAGGTTTTGAACACCAAATCCAGAAACTTGGAATGTGAAGACACAATCAGGAGATAGAGTTCCTTTTTCTCAATAAAAAAGTATGCTTTTATTTTTAATATAGTTCAAATACTATAGAAAAAAATGTAAAATGAAAACTAAAAGTCCCCACAATCCCCACTACATAGAGTCACTGTTATGGCTTGGATTTAGAATGTCACCCAGACCTCCTGTGGTAGATGAGGCAGCCATGTCGGAGGCTGGACTCAGTTGCTGGGAAGGGGTCTCTGGGGGTGTGGCCTTGGGGACCATATACATCCCTTGCCCTTCCCCCAGCTCTCTCTGCTCACTGCCAGCTTGCCCTGAGGAAGTGCAGCTGTGGCACTTGGTCTATGACCTCTGAACCTCTCCAGATCTGTAAGCAAATAAATCTTTCTCCCTCTACGTTTTGTGTGTGTGCATCAGGTATTCAATCACAGTGGTGAGTATGCTAACTGAAACAGTCACTATGATTAACAATTTCTTGTGAAAGAAACTTTCCAGAAGTGTCTCCCATGGAGTCCTTTCTGGACAATTTTTATTTCTCAAACTGTGTTATCTCCTGCAGTCCTCCTGACACAATACAGTGACTGTACTGCACCATACCTAGATTACACAGATACTGAAAACATAAAGTGCCTCATAAGGACCACATGGCCTGCTTAAAGGCAAATGAAAAGAGAAATGTTTTGCTCTCTTGAACGTTAAGAAAACCAAAATGCCTCTTCAGTTCTTGACAAATAATTCATCAGTGTAATCTTTCCCATTTGCACACACTGGTAGAGTCTGCTCTGCTAGCATGCATGAAAAAAAATACAAATGTTCCAGGAATCTGATGTGACTCCTCGTTAATGATATTTTCTGCTTCAGTCTTTCAGCCAAGAAATAATCGGAAAATAAGAGGGGCCTATCTTTCTGTCCGGGGTATACACAAAGAACAGAAACTCAGGTTTAGATGATCCAGCTGTGCTCGAAAAATCAAATAAAGCAGTGACAAGAACAAAACAATGGCAGAAATGGAATGGCAGGAAATTGGAAAATGGAATTTAGTTGTGTAAATATGGTCTGAGAGGTAGTGATTGAGATGAAATAACTAAACCAAGAGGCCCAGGCTAGGGTTGGCATGAAGAAAATCATAGCTAAGAGTATAGGGTTATTTATGTATGCAAGCACGTTAAAATAACATACATCAGAAAGTACGTACATATGAAAAGGGAGATCAGCTAATAGAGCAGATTAAAAATCTATCAGTCATCATTGAGGGAATGTTAATGAGTCCCAGTGATTTAGTAAATTAATAAAATATTAGAACAGTTAGAAATTGTTAGGATCACAAATGAGTAATCAGGTATATTTAAAACATCTGCATATTACAGTCCAAACTTCAGCTTTCTCTTTGAGTAGCTCTCTATTACCTATCTATAAATTTACATACTTCCTTCACATATGGTATACTTCACCCATACTAAACTATTCCTTCTTCATTCACTGACTACAATTCCCAACGTATGTGCCTTTGTTTTTGCCATTTCCTCTACTGAGAATGCCCTCTTCTTTATCCATTCTAATTTTACTTGGATATCAGGATAATTAAATCTTTATTTTTTTTGTACTGGGAATTAAACCCAGGGACATTCTACCTCTTTTATTTTTATAAAGTCCTTTTATTTTTATTTTTATTTTGAAAAAGAGTCTCCCTAGGTTGATGAGAATCTCACTACTTGCTGAGGCTGTCCTCAAACCTGCAATCCTCCTATCTCTGCCTCCCAAGTACTGGGATTGCAAGCATGTAGCACCATGCCTGGCTCAAAAGTCACCTCTTGAAGCCTGGCATGGTGGTGCACGCCTGTAATCCCAGTACTTGGGAGGCTGAGACAGGAAGACTACAGGTTCGAGGACAACCTCCACAATGTAGTGAGACTCTCAGCAACCTAGTGAAACCCTGTTTCAAAACAAGAAATAAGCCAGGCATGGTGGTACACACTTGTAATCCCTGTACATAGGAGGCTGAGACCAGAGGATATGGGTTTGTGGCCAGCCTCAGCTACTTAGTGAGACCCTCCATAACTTAGTGAGATCCTGTTTCAAAATAAAAGAATAAAAAATAGGACTGGGAGTGTAACTTGGAGGTAGAATGCCCTTGGGTTCAATCCCCTTTACTGCAAAAGAAAGAAAGAAAGAAAGAAAGAAAGAAAGAAAGAAAGAAAGAAAGAAAGAAAGAAAGAAAGAAGAAAGAAAGAAAGAAAGAAAGAAAGAAAGAAAGAAAGAAAGAAAGAAAGAAAGAAAGAAAGAAAGAAAGAAAGAAAGAAAGAAAAAGAAAGGTCTGGGGATGTAGCTCAGAGGTCGAATGCCTCTGGGTTCAATTCCTAGTAACATTCACCACACACACACACACACACACACACACACACACACACACACACATACACACACACACACACACACACACACACACACACACACAGCCACCTCTTTCTACTGAGCCTTCCCAGATTTTACCCTTCACTTCTCTCTACCACCACCTCAACACCATGACATAAACAAACTCTCTGTCTGTCTTTGAAGGGCTTTGTCTCTCTCTAATGTGACATTTAGCACTAGTAAATATTGACATATTAATACTTATGTACATATTGTGCCTGTAAACTCTTTAAGAAAAAGCTCCAAGTAGCCAGGTGTGGTGGCGCACGCATGTAATTCCAGCATTCGGGAGGCTGAGACTGGAGGATCCGGGTTCGCGGCCAGCCTCAGCTACCTAGTGAGGCACTCCACAAATTAGTGAGACTCGGTTTCAAAATATAGAATAAAAAATAGGGCTGGGGGTATAGCTCGAGGGTAGAACTCCCCTGAGTTCAATCCCCAGCACCGTAAGAAGAAAAAAAAAACGAGCTCTAAGTGAATTCATCTTTGTATTCCTCATCTGGCATGTATACCCCAAACACACATGTCATGTACACACAGACACAGACACAGATGCACATACACATGCATTTGCACACACACACGTAGAAACTGCAGCATAGTGCCCTTAACTACCTGGATACTCAATAACCATTTGTGGAAAGAGAGTGAGAAGGAAGGAATGCCGGTTTACTTTATGGAAAGGAAAATATACTAGGGTAATTATGTTATGTTGAGTTTGTATTAAAAAGTTGAGAGGAATTTTGTTTGGACTCACTAGATTAGCCGACATGAAAATCAATGACAATCCCTTGTCCTATCGGTATGCTTTTTATCATCTGCTACAACTCAATACCTGTCCATTTTTAGGTACTAACATTATTTCTAATCTTCACAGCACTTTCGCAACTGTTACCTTATTCATAACACACAGCTAGATTGTACCTTTCACAAAGTTGGGTATTTTTCCTCCTGGGTATCTTCTACCCTTACACTCCCACCTTCCTCCTAGGTCTCACTGAGGGTCTATACAAAGACCCTGGCATCACCATGACCTGACTAAGACCTTCAGAGGCAAGTCTAAGCATCAGAAAGCTAAAGTCTCCTTTTATGTGAATATTTTCAATGCTCAACCAGAAAATTAAATTTTATCTTTGACCAAAATATACATATGCTGAGTTTTTTGTTTTTGTTGTTGTTGTTTTCTTTGTTTTTTGGTTTTTTTTTTTTGTTTTTTGGGGGGGTTTTTTGCAGTACTGGGGATTGAACCCAGGGGCATTCTACACCCCTAGCCCTATTTTTTATTCTTTATTTGGAAACAGGGTCTCACTAAGTTGTGGAGGGCCTCACTAAGTAGCTGAGGCTGGCCGAGAACCCAGATCCTGCGGTCTCAGCCTCCCAAGTACTGGATTACAAGCGTGCGCCACCATACCCAGCTCATATGCTGAGTTTTTAAGCGTTATTTCTAGACTTATCTTTCCTTTTCTTCTCTTCTCCTTTCCTCTCCTCTTTGCTCTCTTTCTCCCTCTCCACCCACTTCTTTCTTGCCCCTGCCCAGACTTGGTTTGCTTCTCTTGTGAACCAATATTGGCAAACTCCAGAAAACAGGGATTCAGGAAATAGAGGAGAAAGTCAGATCCCTCCAGTGTATGACTCCCCGGGAGTGGGGTTACAGCAGAGGCCTCCTATACCACCGTTATGATTCAATGATGGTCGCCTCAGCTCTTCACTAAGGCACCTCGGTTAGTAAGTCACTAGGGTTCAATGAAGCCGAAACATTAAAATCACAAAGCAAATATGCTGACACTGGATGACATACTATATCAGCCTTATAAGGAAACCAAAGATAGGGCCACCCACATGGTATGATTTGAAGGATGCCAAGATGATCTATCTGCCCCAAGATATCTCTCCTAACAGAAGGGTCTTGAAGGGGTTGCAATCTCTCAAAATACCCTATGAAAAAGCAAACACCACTGGACATGGTGACACAAGCCTGTAATCCCAAATTTGGGAAGCCAAGACAGGAGGATCACAGGCAGCTTCACTAAGCCTCAGCAACTCAGTGAACCCTTAGCAACTTAGAGAGATCCTGTTTCAAAGTGAAAATATAAAGAGTGCTGGAGGTATAACTCAGAAGTAGAATGCCCCTGAGTTCAATCCCCAACACAAAAAGAAAATGACAAAGCAAACACCTCCAACGAAGTTCCCTTTGAAGCTCTATGAGGTAGTATAACTTAGTAGAGATTTATTTTTCCAAAATGATAGCTGATCAAGGTAAAAGAATTCCTAAGTACGGAATAAGAAATAAAATGAGATGGTGTCATAAAGAGAGATGAAAGCGTGATAGACTTTGACTTCTTCCAAAGTTGACCTGGGATAGATCCTCTTTCTATTCCATTCCCAGGTGCTCTGGATCCTAGTCACATGAGTAAAGAGAATTTTTGGTCAGCTCTCCAACATCCAAAGGAATTAGGAATTCCCGCCGTCCCCTTGCTGCATTACAGTGTGTTGTTCATAATGAAGATTCAATCTGTTCTGAGCACACGACGGGTTAAATTTGAAAAAGTGCTGCATGCTCTAACGCAACCATAGGACTAACATGTTGAACAAAACAGACACCGGGGTGGGACTGCCCCCAAGGAGTAGCTGGGCAGCATGCCAGAGACCAGTGTGGTAACCTGTCCTGTTGAGGAGAGGGAAGGGTAGGAGCTTGCGTTGCTTAAAGATGCATTCCTGCCAACTTTGGGGATGAGGACCCCAGCCGAGACCTAAAATGTTTCCGATTGTACATTTACCGACATAATAAAATCATGCTTTTTAGTGGAATGTACAAAGGAGAATTTCATTTCATTCAACCTTTCCTTTCTCTTACTCCCTAAGCTAACAATCAACATATGTAACTTATTAACATAACTGAACATGAATATTTCTTATTATTCTGCAGCCTTTTTATATCTGTTAAATGAATATATTCATCTTCTTTCTTGATGTATTTGTCTTCCTTCTTGCCTGAAATACTCATTTGCCCGGTTAACAAAACTTCATCTTCATTTACTTAAAATGTTTTTGTAACCATTCTAAAGGCTCCCTGAATGCCATCGTGTTGTAAGTGGAAGAAGAAGGCTTAAAGTGCAGAAGAAACATGACGAGAGTTTGGATGTGATTACTTTCCTATTCTTACTTGACTAATTCAGGATATTAAAACCACTTTAGGCATTTTGACAAAAGTCAGCGTAGCTCTTTTTTCCACTCAAAAGAGTGTTTAGGCAGTTTGGAACTTGTACTTAAGGACCTTGAATTTGGTCTTTGCTCTTTAGTGGAGGGGAGAGAGAGAGAAGAAAGTTCCCTGTGTTTACCCACTGAATAAATATGCCTGTAGGCAAGGCACTGCTCCATGGACTTTTTAAACATCTATCTTGGCCGCTGCACAATCCCCACATTAATCATCTCATCTTCCTGCATAGGTGCCTGCAATTCCGACTCTAGAGAATCATTTGATTAACTAACCTGTCCATAATACAACTGGGAAGAAAAGATAAAAACTCCTGAGAGGTAAAATAAGCAAATAAATCAGTCAATGCCATAGACTCCATGCACTGTGGATTTCTTCTCCTGAGGACTCCTACTCAGAATTCTACAATTCTAGCAAGTTTACCTATCCAGCTTCCCAATTCACAAATAAGAATAAATGAAAATGAAGTTATGGCTGCTATCGCTTATTATTGTTACTGTTATTATTTTTTGTGTGTGTGTGGTACTGGGTATTGAAGCCAGGGACATTCTACTTCCAAGCTACACCCTTTATTTTTTGTTTTGAAACAGAGTCTAGCTAGGTTGCTGAGAGGATCTCTAAGTTGCTGAGGCTGGCCTCAAACCTGTGAACCTCGTGTCCCAGTCTTCCAAGTACTGGTATAACAGGCATGCACCACCTTGCCCAGTTTATTACTATTATTATTAACCCTTATTGGGTGTTACTAACTGCCAAATGCTGTGCTAAGCCTTTTACATACTTTATTTCACTGTTTCTTTGTGACAGCCTTGTAGAGTTAAATATTATCAATAGCTCCATTTCACAGTTTGATAAACTGAGGTTTAGCCTCTAAATTTTAGAGGGAATAAGTAATTTACCAAATTCATATACACTTGGTGTAGACTGGCATGAAGGGCTACTTAACAGCAAAAGAGTAGAAATATACAAAGGAAAGAAAAAATACAAGAAGTTGGAAAGCAGAGGAATTTAGAGATTGTGAGTCTGGAAACAGGCTGCTTTACACCTATCTGTTGCTTTCAGAGGGCAATGCAGTGTTTTAAAAGTGAAGTTAGCTGATTTGTGCAAGTATGACCTGGAACCATCAAATGTAGGTTAAATTCAAAAACATCATATTCAAAATCATCTCCTTCATAATGGATAAGAAAATGCAACATATGGTATAACTAATCTCCCTGATTTGTTGTTGTTGTTGGTGGTGGTGGTGGTGGTAGAATAAAGCTCAACTGTGTGTTTTGACTTCTGAGAGGGAAGGAAGAAGTCTTTAGACATCTGAAAAAAATTGCACAAATAGAATGAATTATTCCCTGGCAATGGTGGTGTTTTTGCATGATATACCTGTAAAATTTAAAACATTAAAAGGTAGGGAGGGAAAAATCTCAATCTGCAAAAGATTTTTACTTTCCTTTTCCAGGCCCCTGCATTCAGGTTCTGCTAGCACAGGCCGTCGCTTCGCTGCGGTTTGGACCTCTTCCATTCCCGGAGCTTATCCCATTATGCTGACTAATGTGGAATTGACCGTTTGTAAAGGGGACCAAGACCATGGCTGACTGGATGTGTGATTCAAAGTGGCCAAACACAACCCCCAAGCCTACTCTTTGCTGAGATGAAAATAACTCTCCCTGAGCCCTACCTAAAACAGCCACATAGCTTATGTCCAGGGTTTCTGTGATACTGAACAGAGGATCACTTTGCAAAAGGCCAGTCGTTGGTGAGCTATCTTTGTGCTTCCCGGAGCTCCTGAGCCACTCAAGGAAGCATGAGAACCCTGGGCCAGGACATTCAGAAGCAGCCAGGTGTCCCCCCAAACTACTGCGAGCCCATATCAACAAAGTTGGCATCCCCCACATTCTTACCCTATTATGCCTTGCCTAGATCTGTCCATGGTAAAGTTCCCAAGAAAACATTGCAAGGAGGGACCCTCCCCTCGGGACAAAGAAACTGGGTAGGGGAAGGGGCCAGGGGGCCCCAGATTGCTGAGTGAAAATTAAACAAACGGCCTCGTGTGGATAGAGACATTAAGGAAAAAAAAAAATCAAGTCCCAAACCGCTGTGGTCATTCAGAAATGTTTGCAACTTTTCACAGGGGCAGCGGTATTAATCCCAATTTCCTGCCCAAATATTTATTAAAGTAACCAAGGACTGGGGACATGAGGCTGTCTCACATCAGCGCAGCATCCTACTTTCCTTGCGGCTCTGAACTGTGAGATACTGTCAAAAAAAAAAAAATCTCTTCCACACTCGAAATAGCTACGTTACAGAGGAGAGTTGGAACGTGTTCTGGGAGTGGGTGTGTTTGTTTGAGTTCAGTGTGTGCAGAAAAGGCAAAGCCTGCACAGCCATTCACACACTTCCCTCCTCAGCGATGGGGAGGCAGACGGCCGAGCTCCTGCACTGTCTCTGAATGGTAACGTACATTTGCAAAGATTATTTTCTTAACTCTTTTGATGCATTTTGTAAATAACATGCATGCGTCTGCTGAGCGTATATATATGTATATAAATATATTTGTAAATATATATATTTAACTTTTGCTTGTTTTCGACTGAGGCTGGTCATGTGTGGTGACTTGGGTGGTGGGATTTCTGAGGTGTCAGAAGGAGCTGTCCCCTACCTCCTACCCTAGTCACCCAAAAATATCTCTTGGGTTGGCCCACCACAGAGCTGAAAATCCCCATATTTCTCAAACATTTGATTTAGTTGCTGAAAGCAGCTGTAAAAATCCAAGCGTAGCATTGAGATTTTAGGCAGACATTATAAATCCAAGGCCAGGTGAAACAAAAGAATATGAAGAAATCGATTTTGATATAATGTTGTTTCGATATAATGTTGTTTCAAAAGAAGAATGCAAAATTACTTGTAGAGTCTGGCCCAAGTGTTGTCCTTAAAATGTCACGGGGCCAGAGCCAGCATGTATGCCCCAGTTCATGAATGTGAGCTTGTGGTAAGAGAAACCCAGCAGAGACTTTAGACAGATTTTGTTCTGATTTATGTCGAATGAGTGTTTTCCACGGTTTCTGATCCTCGGCTCCCACTCTCTCCACAGTGTGTCTGACACTTCCCCTTGCTGAGTTCCGGAGGCTCCCAGTGACCTCTTGGTAATCAGCCTTGGCAGGGCCCAGATCCCTAGCCCTTGGGAAAATCGCGGAGCCTGACATCTGCCTGTGAGCAGCTTGCAGGAAAGACCTCACGAGCACCCACCCAATCTCTCTTGGTAGCAAATTGCCAAGCCAAGCTCGTTTCCTCAAAAGATGGTAGAGGACTTAGCAGCCTCCTATATTGCACTGAAATTGGAGAATGAAATTCTGCAGGCCCAAGTGCAGCGCCTGATGGAAGAAAATGCTGCCCTCCAGGCCCAGATCCCAGAGTTCCAGAAAGCCCGAGCAGCCAAAGAGGATGAATCAGCCCCAAAGCCCTCAGAGGCCCAGGAGCCACAGAAGCTCCCAGGGGTCCTGGATCTCCCAGCAACCAGGGGGCCCTCAGGGGTCACAGAGTCCCAGGAGCCCACAAAGAACAAGGAATTCCAGGACCCCCCAGAGATCAAGGGAACCCAGGAGCCCCCAGAGATCAAGGAGCCCCCAGAGATCGGGGAGCCCCCAGAGATCGGGGAGCCCCCAGAGATTGGGGAGCCCCCAGAGATCGGGGAGCCCCCAGAGATTGGGGGGCCCCCAGAGATTGAGGATCCTCCAGAGATCAGGGAGCCCCCAGAGATTGAGAAGCCCCCAGAGATTGAGGAGCCTCCAGAGATTGAGGGAGCCCAGGAGCTCCCAGAGATCGAGGAGCCCCAGGAGGCCCCAGAGTCCCTGGCTCCCCCAGCCACCTGGAGCTTCCGAAACCCCCCAGAGATCAAGGAGCCCACAGAGCCCCAGGAGCTCACAACCGGGGAGCCTCCAGCATCCCAGGAGCCCCCAGGCACCCGGGATACCCCAGCGGCCCAGGAGCCCCAGAATTCAGAACCCTGGAATCCCCCAAATGCTGAGGGGCCACCAGAGGCTCCAGAATTCCAGGAGATCTCAGCACAGCTGGAGCCCCTGGAGCTTCCAGCTTCCCAGGAGCCTCTGGAGCCTCGGGTGCCCCAGGAGCCCCTGGATCCCTCAGATGCCCAGGAGTTCTTAGAGCTCTCTGCACATCAGGAGTCCCTGGAGGGCCTGATAGTTGTGGAGACATCAGGAGCTTTAGAGATCCCCCGGGCCCCCAGTGGGTTAGAGGTGGCTACTTTCCCTCTAGAATACCCTTTAGCCTTCAATGGGGATGCACAGAAACTTCCTGAGTTCCTGGTTCAGTTGAGCAGTTACATGAGAGTCAGAGGGCACCTGTACCCCACCGAAGCGGCCCTTGTGAGCTTTGTTGGCAATTGCTTCTCAGGTGAGGCAGGAAAGTGGTTCCAGCCCTTGCTGGATATCCAAAGCCCCCTGCTGGAGCAATTTGAAAGTTTCATACAATTGCTCCAGGATACATTTGACAATCCGGAAGACATGGAAGATGCCACCCACTACCTCCTTCGGCTGTGCCAAAGGGAAGGATCTATCCAGCAGTACACGACCCACTTCCACCTCATCACCCAAGAGCTGAGTTGGGATGAGAGCACTCTCTGCATCCAATTTAAAGAAGGGCTTGCCAGTTCTATCCGAAACGAACTGTCTTGCCTCAGTTCAGCTGTCAACCTATCTAACCTGATCACTCAGTGTATCAGCCTGGAAGGGAAGCTAAGTGGTAAGGCAGGTTCCAGTCCAGCAGGGGCAAGCCTCTCGGAAGAAAGAGATGGGCCCGAGAGTCCAGCAGCTGATAACCAGCCCGTGCAAGCTGCAAGCAACCGTCCGCACCTCAGCGAAGCCGAACGGGCCCGCCGCCGGGAAGGCCACTTGTGTCTCTACTGTGGGCATCCCGGTCATTTCGCCCGAGATTGTCCTGTCAAGCCACAGCGCCCTCAGCAGGCGGGAAACATCGAGGCCCGGCGGTAAGGGGGACCCCGGGCGGGCCAATCTACAAATATGCGTCCCCCTCTCTTCCAATATCCATGTCTCGTACCCTATGGCTGACTGTTGAAATCCGACTGGGAAGACGACAGTTCTTTGAGCAAGCGATGGTAGATTCCGGCTCCTACAGAAACAGCATCGACCATTCTGTTGTCCTGCGAGAGAAGCTGCCCATCCGCAATAACATCTTTCCCCTGATGCTCGAAACAGTTGACGGCCGTCCACTGATTAATGGACCCGTAACCAAGGAAACGCCACCTGTTGAAGTCAAAATCGGAAACCACGTTGAAGAGCTCCAGTTTGACATCATTCACGCTCCGCGGTACCCTCTGATTCTCGGAATCCACTGGCTCGAGACGCACGACCCAAACATCGAGTGGAGCACTCGCACCGTGTCCTTTCCATCACGTTATTGTCACTATAATTGCTTCAGGCACAGGTGGAATCGAAGACGTCGTGATGAAATCATTGCTGGATAGATCCCAGGTCCTAGTGACTTCTGGAAATCTGTCTTCTCTTACCTCAGCTGACATCAGCATTTGCTGCTTTCGGAATCTTCCACTGAATCTCTGGCGATGAACTAAGGCTACCTGTACAACGACCCTGCCTCTTGGATCATGGACTGAACCTGACGACTTTGAGCTGCTTTTCCTCACCCACCCTGCATGCCCCCCCACCCCAAACCCTGCATTATTCAGGGCCATTTTAATTACAATTTATACTAACAATATGCATGAGAATAGATATTAGATACTAATACTGAAAAGTAGAGTGATTAGACTCGATTTTTTTTCTTATCAATATTTTATCACAAAAATTGCATTTTTTCAATAAAAATTAATTTGCAAGTGATATTTTTAAAATAATCAATAAACATTGGCAATGTCTACTCACGGTTGAATTATTTCTTGGCTTAGCTGGGGGAGGGGGGATAAGGGACTAGTAAATTGGGAGGGAGCGAGGGAGGGAATTGGAAAAGGTTCAAAGTTGGGGTGGGGTCCTGAACATTCTGGGAGTAGCACAAGTCAAAGGGTGATAAAGTGGGAGGGGGATGGAGAGAGGAGGGAAGGGATAGGGTGAGGTATGGAGGGATTCAGAGGAAAACAAAGGGTGATAAAGTGGGAGGGGGATGGAGAGATTGGGGCTGGGGTAGGGTGAGGTATGGAGGGATTCAGAGGAAAACAAGTGGAAATAAGGGTTTGGGGAAGATTGGGAGGAAATGGGAGACAGTGTGGGGAGGGGGGTGGGCTGCCAGATGCTAGTGGGAGGTAAGGGGAAGAGGAAATTCCTCCAAAAACAAAGAAGCACTGGCAGAGACACTGAGCCATTTGGAAGACAAGCTTCTTGGACTTTGCAAGTTAACTGAAGAGCCCTGCAGCAGGTAATGGGAGCCCCCTTGGTGACCCAGCCCTCCCTATAAATCGATAAGGTCTTATTCCCTAGAGTAGGGAAGCAATCAGTGCTTACAGTGCTCTGACAAAGCACATGCACAGAAGAGACATTGTTAGGATCCAAGTTGAATCCTTAATATTTTTTCAGAGATACTTTATTTAAAAGTAAAAAGGAAATATCCCTGACCTCTCACACAAGCTGTATTATTCATTGCACACAGCATATTTTCTCCATATCCACTTATGATTCAAATTAAAAACTTCCAAAACTGAAAAAAAAAAAAACAGAAGTCATGTCTACTAACATGCTCTTAACAATGCACAGGAGCAGAGGCATAAATCAGCCTTCTTCTTCTTTATACTTTTAATGTTTTTATACTTTTATTGGTACATGGTAATTATACATCATAGTGACACAAGAATAAGCTTTCAACACTTGCAGATTGTTATTAGCCACTTCTATATTTACAGGTTGTCCTGCCCTGCTAACTATGCTACCTGCGTGGTGCACACAGAAAGCAAAGCCAGGGAAAGGAACTTATGTCCTTGCATATGTGAGACAGGCTAGTGTTCTGACTTAAAATACACACACACACACACACACACACACACACACACACACACACACACACACTACATGATGATGCAGGGGCTAGAGCGGATAGGATGTCCAGGTGAGGTGTGAAGAATGGCATAAGCAGACCCTGATCATTTTCCCATTGAGCCCTTTATATGTTCCAGCTATACTGTCAGGCATTTTATACACATTAACAATATTATCACTTCTCAGAATAACTCAGTAAAGTAGGTATGCTTGTTCCTGTTTTACCAATGAGCAAGCAGACTCCCAGCAAGGCCAGTGCTTGTCCAAAGTCACACAGCTGGGAAGTGTTTAGAAGCTTGTTTGACCCCCAAGGCCTATATCCTTTCTCCTACACAGACCAATCTCCCTAACGCATTAATCAGAGTCAAACAAGACTGTAACAGCAGGAAGCCAAGAGGAACAACCCCCCAAAGAGGGAAAAACTGAAGGGACCATTGCGTAGTAGTTCCATTTCACAGATTCCCTTGATTTCCCCACTCATTCATCATCTTCTGAACTTCTCTCTCTCTCTCTCATATACATATATAATATATATATATATATATAATATATATACATATATATATATTTAGTTTGGTTTAGTTTTGGGTTTTGTGACATTTTGCAGTACTGGAGATTGAACCCAGGGGCCCTCTACCTTCAAGCTACACCCCCAGCCCTATTTTATTTTTATTTGAAAAACAAGGTCTCACTAAATTTCTGAGACTCGCCTCAAACCTACTGTCCTCCTGTCTCAGCCTCCCAACTACTAGGATTTCAGGTGTGTGCCACTGCAACCAACTCCTTTTTCATCTCTTAGGAAATTCCTTTTCCTTAACTAATGGGCACAACCCCCTTTCAGATTCCACGGTGGTTTTCCTGGTTGGGGATGCAGGAACCTGTAAGACCTGTGCCATACTGAGCAGCACCATCCCTCAAATTCTCTGCCTAGCCTCTTCCAAATCTTTTGCAGCCTTAAATTCCACCTTTTAGCCAGGCATGGTGGCGCACACTTGTAATCCCAGCTTTTGGGAGGCTGAGACCAGAGGATCCCGGTTCGTGGCCAGCCTCAGCTACCTAGTGAGGACCTCTGCAACTTAGTGAGATCTGGTTTCAAAATAAAGAATAAAAAATAGGGCTGGAGGTGTAGCTCGAAGGTAGAACGCCCCTGAGTTCAATCCCCAGTACCGCAAAAAAAAAAAAAAAAAAAAATTCCACCTTTTAAAAACATTTTTCTTTCAGCACTTTATTCTTAAACACTTCCTTTGGTGGTTCTTTGTAATTATACATCTTAACAAGGGTCAAGGTCATACGAACAAACATGCACACAAATCAAATTCCACCTTTTCTAATTCTCACTGGTGTCTTATTCCTATTCCTATTCCTTCCTTCCTTCCTTCCTTCCTTCCTTCCTTCCTTCCTTCCTTCCTTCCTTCCTTCCTTCTTTTTCTTTCTTCTCTTCCTTCCTTGAAAAGTCTAATATAGATCGATAGACCAATAGACATATAACCGTCTTGCAGTATGTGAGACCTTTCCCCAGGTAGACACACTACATTTCCCTCCCCCTACTTGCCCTCACACATACTTAGCCTGAGTTATACAGAGACAGAATCATCAACAACCCTGACCTTAACAACATAAGCTAGCATAGAGCCTGGCACACAAAGGATTCTTTATAGTGAGATTCAACAACATTTCATTGCCAGTACTCAGAGAAGGGGGATCTTTTCTTCTCTGTGAGTTCCTCTGCTTTTTCTCCTACTTATTTGTTCACCTCTACTCCCAAGACCAAACACTATTTGTCAACGTGGAATTCAAGAGAAAAAAACGTAAGCAGCCACAAAGGAAAAAAAAAAAAAACTTTTTATTGCCTTTTATTAGTCAAACTGCCCTAGAACTAAAAAGACCAACCTTGTTTGACTTCCCCAGGCCTGAGAGACTTCATGGGACACAGGGCTTCCTAGGCAAAAAGTAGGACAGTTTGAGGCAAACTGAGATTGTTGGTCAACCTACATGGACCCTACATTTTTCCATTTGGCTATATATGCCAATTTAATTAGAATGTAATTATTTCACGATAAGGATAAATTATCTAATCATCACAGACTTTGTGAATTAGAAATTACTCAAGAAGCTTATGCCCTTAATTTTACAGACAAAGGAGCTAAGAAGGCCTGGAGAAAGTTACTTAATATGTTAAGTAATTTAATATGTTAAGTTCAATGTTAATCTGATCTCCTGACTCCAAATCCAGTGCTCTCTTTTCACTATGAGTCACATTCTAATGCAATAGTTAAAAACAGTCTTTTGGAAGCACTGAGCTAGGTGCTATGGACAGTGTTTAAATTATAACATGAAAAGCCAAGTGTGGTGGTGCATGCCTATAATCCTAGTACTTGAGAGGCTGAGACGGGAGGATTGTAGTTTTGAGGCCAGCCTGAGCAACTTAGTGAGACCCTGTTTCAAAATAAAAAATAAAATAGGGCTGGAGGTGTAGCTCAGAGGTAGAACACTCCTGGATTCGTTCCCACACATGTCACTTGATGTATGCTAAATTCTTTGATGGAAACATATACTACAAACTAAAAGGAAAACATACCAGCTGATAAAAATTAACAACTTCCATTTAATGACCTCTTACTTTTTGCCAGACATTGTGATGAGAGATTCAGGTCCTTTTCAACTGACCACAATGTAAATATTATTAGCCCCATTATACAAATCCAAGAATTGTTGTCCACTAAATTGGGGTCACTTGCCAGGGCTGCCAGGAATTGTTGCATCTTAAAAACAAACTGTCTCACCCCAAAGCTGGGGTTCTATTCAATGCACCACACTGTCTCTCTTTAGTAAACACATTAATAATACTGATTCACTATGCATATGTCCTATTACCCTAGAAAAGAATATTAATTTGTTAAATTAGCAATTAATTTGTTCATTTTTAAATAATTTATGAATTTCCTGTTATGTGTGAGACACAGGCATAGAGGGAAACAGAAGGAAAAAGAAGAGAAAGAGAAGTACATCTATCTCTAAAGTATGACTCATGGCTTTTGCTCTGACCACAATTTTATTCTATTTTATTTTATTTATTTATTCATTCATTTATTTATTTGTGGTACTAGGGATTGAACCCGAAGGTATTCTACCTTTGAGGGACACCCACAGCCTGATTTTTATTTCTTATTTGGAAACGGGGTCTCAGTAGGTTGATGAGAATCTCACTACTTGCTGAGGCTGTCCTTGAACTCATGACCCTCCTGTCTCAGCCTCCCAAGTACAGGGATTACAGGCATGTACCACCACACCCAGCTGCTCTGACCACAATTTAACTGGGGAAGCTGTTGCATATCACAGAACAGTGAATTCCGAATAGAGAGCAGTAATTCTCTTATGGACCAAAGAAGTGCACTTTGAGATGGGTCTTGAAAGAATCTGGTTGGAGACAAGATGGTGGGTTGGGATTTCTAGGTTGAGCAATGTGCAAACACACAAACAAACAAACAAAAAAGCAAGCTGAAGGGGGAAAGTATGGTGTCTTCAGAAAAGTTAGTTCTATATCATTGGAGGGTAACGGTGTAGTTGGGGTGAGAAATCTTTTTGTGTGTATGTAATACTGGGGATTGAATCCAGGGGCATTCTACCTCCAAGCTATACCCTCAGTCCTCTTTATTTTTTGTTTTGAAACAGGGTCTCACTAAGTTGCTGAGGGCCTCCATAAGTTGCTGAGGCTGTTTTCAAACCTGCACAAGCCTCCTATCTCAACCTCTCAAGTATTGGGATTCTAAGCACGTACCACCATGCCCAGCTGGGGTGATAAATCATAACAAGGAAATGGGAAGTCTCAAGTTAAGACTTTCTGTATGTGGCTAGGGAGCTCCAATTTTATTCTGTGGGTAATTTGGACTAGGATCTTTTCCTTTTCTTTTTTCAATTTTAGATTTGGGTGCATTTTCTCCCTTCTACTATAAAGGAATAGAATTTACTGCAACAAAATCATATGTGCCAGAGATTAATAACATAAAAATTAAAAGGTTTCTCTTTCTCTGTGTCCTCTATCTCACAAATTAGGAGGATTTTAAGTAGGAGAGAAATGACTTTAGTTTATATTTTAGTAATTTAATAGGGATATGGAAAATAAGAAGACAAAATAATATAATATCCCCATCTTTTACATTCTTAGATTTTATGAAGATGTGTTCAAGCCATCAAAGGTAAAGGACTGAAAATAAATAAAGCTCAATTTTCCTCAGATTTTTATTATGAGAACTTATTGTGAACAAGGCACCAAAGTACACACAAAAATATGCAGGGCAACACTCTACCATCAAGAATTTTACAATCTAATAATGGACAAAGGCACATGAATGATAAAAATTACCTTTTCTTTGGAACTTCTCAGCTCCAAAGTTTAAAGACTCTCTAAATGGAGAGGCCTTTTCAAGAAATAAATATTCTGCACTATTTGGCACAGAGGAAAAGAAAACAGTTCCCCCTTTAGCTAACTTTTCTAAGTTTAAACTTCAACAAGAAAATGATCTCAATATATTTTTGCAGCCTCTCTCACTGTTTTTTTAAACAAATATTTCATGTTTCATGATATTAAAGTATCCCTCAAGTATTCATGGTCACTCCATAGAAGGATTTATTTTTGTTCAAGTTCTTAAACTACTATATATTTCTAAAAAATGTTTTTAAAAGGTGCTGTAGGGATTTACAACTTTTTAAATTCTTAGTGTAGCAAATTTGGATATCACTGACCTCTTAGATATCAAATATTAAGTGACCAAAGAAATATAAAAGTGAGGATATTAGATTAAACTCCTAGGATTGCAACTTACTGGCTCTATGACCTTTTTTATTTATTAAATGAAGATAATAATACTCACTGTAAAGAAAGTATTATAACTACTCAATGAAGTTAGAGAAAGCATAAAATGAGAATTCATGCTACAAAGGCATTATGAAAGTTGAAAATGCTGTATAAGTAAAAGGTATCATAATATCTTACATTTGTAATAATGAATACAAGAACCTTCAAGCTACTAAAATGCTTGTTTAAATTTATTTCAATTTCACAGACTTCTACCTCTTGTAAATACTTCTTATGTGCTAGGTACTCCATATTATTTATCAAAGCAAGATTAAATTAGGTTTGATGTAATTATTGTGTTAAGCATTTTTTGTCATACTGGTGATTAAACTCGGGGCATTCTACCTCTGAGCTAAATCCTCAGCTCTATTTTATTTTTAATTTTAAAAGAATCTCACTAAGTTGCTGAGGGCCTTGCTAAATTGCTGAGGCTGGCCTCTAACCTGCAATCCTTCTCTCTCAGCCTCCCAAGTACTGAGATGACAGTCATGGGGCACTATGCTTGGCTCTAAGCAATATTTTAAGTACTCTTACAATCAAAATATTGCCATATATATCAGCACTCTATTTACCAGAGTGCTAGATTATCTAAAATGTCAATTACTTCCTGTACTATATTGACTAGACAATAACAGTATAATTAGTCTGACCTTGTTTCATCTTTTTATTTCAACCTACAGAAAACAGTTCGAAACAGACTGATCTTCATGTCTCCGAAAAAAAAAAAATTAAATTTAAAAATTGAAAACCACAAGACTAGCTGGACGTGGTGGCGCACGCTTGTAATCCCAGTACTTGGGAGGCTCAGCTACTTAGTGAGGCCCTCCACAACTTAGTGAGACCCTGTTTCAAAATAAAGAATAAAAAGTAGGACTAGGGGTATAGCTCAGAGGTAGAATGCCCCTGGGTTCATTCCCCAGTACCGCAACAACAACAACAACAACAACAAACAAGGCTGTTATCTTTTTCATTCTCAAGTCTTATGATGGAGAGTTAAAAGGTGAAACTGCCCTGGCCTCTGAGTTAAGTCAGAATGTCGGTAGGAAAAAGTTGCCATCACCACTTAACATGACTAACCGATCCTTGCCTCAGTTATGATTCTGCCTTAGAGTGATTCAAATGTGTGAGAAAGTTTGGTGAAGGGTTTTAGTTTTGAGACTGTCGGTGGGGAAAGCGGGGGCAGGAACAAATGCCAACAGTAGTCAACTAACTGTCTGACTTGGCTCAAGTAGAGGGACCATTATGTATTCTGATACATAGGAAAATGGGATATGGCACAGAAACGCAGAACAGTCGTATATGCACAGGACATCTGGCAACCTCAATTTCGCATGAGAAAAAGAAAGCATGAAATTTTACAACCACACAGAACAGAATGTCTGAAATGCTATAGCTGAGCTCATTGTTTTTCTTGGTCTTTCACATTGCTTTCTTCCTGTCAGTTACACCACAGATACCACATAATAGGCAACAAGTGAACCAGCTGCATGGCCAGCAAAGCACTGCTGATTATTAGAAGAAAAGCTGACCAAACGTCAATAAATTAAAGGCATTCCCAAAACGTAAATACCAGAGGGAATTTCTGTGCTTCAACTTCTTTTGTGGGGGAGGGGGCAGTACTGAGGATAGAACCCAGGGGTGTTCCACCTCTGAGCTACCAGGATCTTGCTAAGTCACTGAGGGCCTCACTAAGTTGCCAAGACTGGCCTCAAACCTGTGATCCTCCTGTCTCAGCTTCCCAAGTACTGGGATTACAGGCATGTCCGGCTGTACTTCCATTTTTAAAAAATAATGTATAGAGATATTTTATTGGTCGGTTTTCTTTATTTTTTCCAAGCATATACATTGCTCGCTTGGTGTATTTCCTTCAGTACACCTGCCCTTCCCCGCACACTCTCTCTTCCTCACTCCTCATACATGTTAGTGAGATTGGTAGTGAAACCTTGTGTGGACATAACCTTATTTGAACTGCTCCCTTCCTCATTCTTTGTTTTTCCCCTCCCCACCTCTCTTCCCCAATCCCCTTCCACTATTCTACTGTTCTCTCTCCTCAACTATCTACAGTCTCTTTTGCTTCCTATTTTGTTCTAGCTTCCACATAAGAGAGAAAATACGGGACGCTTGACTTTCGGAGACTGGCTAATATCACTTAACATAATATTCTCTAGCACCATCCATTTTGCTACAAATTACATCGTTTTGTTCTTCTTTATGGCTCAGTAAAATTCCATCGTGTGTATATATACATTTTCGTTATCCATTCATCTGTTGACGGACACCAAGGTCGGTTCTATAATTTGGCTATTGTGAATTGTGCTGCTCTAAACATGGGTATGTCTGTGTCACTATGGTATTCTAACTTCAATTCCTTTGGAAAGAGTCCAATGAGTGGTATGGTTGGGTGACATGGTGTTTCCATTTGCAGTCTTTTGAGAAAGCTCCCTATTGATCGCCAAAGTGGTTGTACTAATTTACAATCCCACCAACAGTGTACAAGTATTCCTATTTGTAATGCCATCTTCTGCTATAAAACTGCACATGTGTCGAAGGAATGGGGGAGAGACCAATCAGGGCCAAGTCAAAATAAATGCACACGTAAGAATTTTTCATGGAAAATGTGCGCATGTGAGTTTATTTTAATTTTAATTTTATTTCTAACCTATATAAAAGCATAAAATTGTACATAATTTGGGGGAATTCTGCAATGTTCTATACATGTATATGTTGTGTAATTTATAAACCAAGTTAAAGATATATATATGCTCAAATATTTCTTTATGGTAAAAACTTTCTAACTTTTAAAAATGTACAGTATATTATTATATAATCACCCTGTGGTGCACTAACACACCAAAATTTCTTGCTCTGATCTAATTGCAATTTAGGTACCTATTGATCAACCTTTCCCCATCCCTCTACTCTCCCCAGCCTCTGTCAACTGCCATTCTACTCTCAACTTCTATGAGATCACATTTTTTTAGATTCTTCATATGACTGAGATCATGCAGTACTTGACTTTGTATGCCTGGTTAATTTCATTTAACATAATCATCTCCAGTTCTATCCATGTTGCTGCAGATGACAAGATTTTATTCATTTTTATGGCTGAATATTATTCCATTGTGTATATGTATCGTTTTTCCTTTATGGATTCATCAGTCAAAGGACTTAGGTTGTTTTCATTTCTTGGCTATCATGAATAGTGCTGCAATTAACATGGGAGTGCAGATGTCTCTCAGCATACTGATTTCATTTCCTTTGGCTGTACACCCAGGAGTAGGTTTGCTGGATCACAAGTTGGCTCTATTTTTTAATTTTTGAGGAATATCCACACTATTTTCCACAGTGGCTATAATAATTTACATCCCTACCAGCAGTGTACAAGAGTTCCCTTTTTTGCATCCTCACAGCATGTGTTAGCTTTTGTCTTTTCAATAACAGCCATTCCACTGGGGTGATATCATATCTCACTGTGGCTATAATTTGCATTTCCAAAATGATTAGTGATGTTGAGCACTTTTTTCATATATCTCTGGACTATTCTTGTCTTCTTTTCAGAAATGTCTATTTATTTAAGTCTCTTGCCCATTGTTTAATCAGCTTATTTCTTCTTGCTATTCTTGTTTTCACTAGTGAGTTTTTTGGGGGGTTCCTTAAGTTTCCTGGACATTAAGCCCTTATCAAATGGATACACTGTAAATATATTTTCCACTTTATTGTGGTACTGGGAATTGACCCCTGGGCATTCTACCTCTGAGATATACCCTCAGCCCTATTTTTTATTTTTATTTTAAAAGAGTCCTGCTAAATTGCTGAAGGTCTCACTAAATTGCTGAAGTTGGCCTCAAATTTGTGATCCTCCTGTTTCAGCCTCACAAGTACTGGGATTACAGGCATATGCTACCAGGCCTGGATTATTTCTCTATTTTGTAGGTTGTCTCTGTACTCTGTTGACTGTTTTCTTTGCTGTGCAGAAGCTTTTTAGTTTGATGAAGTCCTCCTATCTATTTTTGCTTTTGTTTCCTTGCTTTAGGGGTCTTGTTCAAAAAATTCTTCCTCCTTCCAATATCCTGAAGCATTTTTCCTATGTTTTCTTCTAGTATGTTTATAATTTCGGGTCTTACATTTAAGCTTTTAACCTATTTTTAGTTGATTTTTGTAATGAGTGAGAGATAAAGGTCTAGTTTCATTCTTCTGTACCTGGATACTCAATTTTCCCAGCAACATTTATTGAAAAAAACTATCCTTTCTCTGATGCATACTTTCAGTACCTGTTTTCATGCCAATACAATGCTGTATTTATTACTATAGCTTCATTTTGAAGTCAAGTAGTATGATACTTCCAGCTTTGTTTTTTATGTTCATGATATCTCTGGGTATTATGGGTCCATAGAGGGAATATTAATGTTTTAAAGGTTCATGTTTAAAAAGGGATAAAAATCTCAAATCAAAAACCTAACTTTCTGTCTTAAGAAACTAAGAGAGAGAGAGAGAGAGAGAGAGAGAGAGAGAGAGAGAGAGGAAGAAAACTAAAACCCAAAGCAAGCAGAGGGAAGGAAAAACAATTGGAACCAAAATTATTTAACAGAAAAACAACAGAGAAGAACAATAAATTTAAAAGATTTTTCTTTGAAAAGATGAACAAAATTGGCGATGCTATAGATAGTCTGAAGAAGAAAATATTACAATCTATAATGAAAGAGGGGTATTACTACTAACCTTAAAGTAATAAAAAGGATTATAACAGAACACTATGAAAATATGTCAATAATTAGGTAACCTAGATGAAATAGACAAATTCATATACATAAACTAATGAAACAAACTCTAGAAGATAGAAAATATAAATAGATTTCTACCACTATAACAAGTAAAAAGTTTGAATTGGTAATGAAAAAGATTTCTACAAAATAAAATACTGCTGAATTCTATTAAGCATGTAAAGAAAAATTAAAACTATCCAAAGTCTTCCCCCAAAATAAAAGGAACACTTCTACCTCATTTTATGAGGCCAGTCTTAAACTGATACCAAAATCACACAAAAACATCATAAAAACTAGAGACTAATATATCTTATCAACATAGATATAAACATTCTCAACAAAATACTAGCAAATATAATCTAGCAATGTATAAAAGGATTAAGCATTATGATTTATTATACGAATGCAAAGTTGGTTCAACATCTGAAATATCAATCAATATATTATTAATCAAATAAAGGACAAAAACTACATAATCATCTCAATAAAGACAAAATACCTGACAAAATCCAACACCTCTTCATGATAAAGCACTCGACAATCTTAAATATACAAGGGGGGCTACAGGTGTAGCTCAGTGGCAGAACACTAGCCTATCCTGCACATGCACGCTCACCCTCACGTGTATGTGTGTGTGTGCGTATGTGTGTGTGTGAATGTTCCCAACTTATTAAAATGCATCTGTAAATATCACACTTTGTGGTAGAAGACTAAGTGCTTTCTCTCTGAGATCAAGCAGAAGACAAAGATCTCTCCTCTTATGACTTCTATTCAACATTGTAGGGAGGTTCTAGGCAGAGAAGAAAGGAGAGAGAGAGAGAGAGAGGGAGAGGCAGGCATCAGTATTGGAAAGGAAGAAGAAAAATTAACTCTATTTGGAAATGGTCTTGTATATAGAAAATCCTATGGAATAAAAATATCAGAACTAATAAATGAGCTCAACAAGGTTGGAAGATACGTCAGCATACCAAAACCAGCTGTAGTTTTACATACTAGCCATGAAAGTTTCTAAAGTCAAACTAAGTAAGTAATCCCCCTTGGAATAGCAAAAAATAAAACACTAAGGTATATATGAATATGTGTATATATGTATGTATGAGTATATGTACTAGGGATTGAACCCAGGGCTGGTCTACTTCTGAGCTACACTCCCAGGCCTATTTTATTTTGAAACACAGTCTTGCTAGGTTACTGTACACTGGCCTATTGCACACCTGCAATCCTCCTCTCTCTGTCTCCCAAATACAGGGATTATAGGTGTATGCCAACACATCCAGCAAGAAATAAATTTAACAAAACGAATGCTAGAATTTTACACTGAAAAATACAAAACATTGTTGAGAGGAATTTAGTAAGACTTAAACAAATGGAAAGACATCCCACAAGCTGGGCGTGGTGGTGCACGCTTGTAATCCCAACATTTGGGAGGCTGAGACCAGAGGATCCGGGTACGCGGCCAGCCTCAGCTACCTAGTGAGGCCCTCCACAACTTAGTGAGACCTGGTTTCAAAATAAAGAACAAAAAATAGGGCTGGGGGTATAGCTCGGAGGTAGAATGCCCCTGAGTTCAAACCCCAGTAACACCCCCCCTCAAAAAAAAGACATCCCACATACGTAGATCACAACACTTAATATTGGTAAAATGGAAATATTCTGATTTGATCTGTAGTCTCAACACAGGCTTATGTATTTATGTATTTATTTTTTTATTGGTACCAGGGATTGAACTCATGATATTCTACCTCTGAGCTATATCTCTGGTTCTATTTTATTTTTATTTTTATTTATTTATTTATTTATTTTTTGCAGTACTGGGGATTGAACCCAGGGGCATTCTACCTCCGAGCTACACCCCCAGCCCTATTTTTTATTCTTTATTTTGAAACCGGGTCTCACTAAGTTGCGGAGGGCCTCACTAGGTAGCTGAGGCTGGCCGCGAACCCGGATCCTCTGGTCTCAGCCTCCCGAATGCTGGGATTACAAGCGTGCGACACCACGCCCGGCTTATTTTTATTTTTAAACAGAGTCTCACTAAGTTGTGGAGGACCTCACTAAGTTGCTGAGGCTGGCTTCAAACCTGCAATTCTCCTGTCTCAGCCTCCCAAGTACTGGGATTACAAGTGTGTGCCACCATGCCCCACTAACACAGGCCTATTTTAAAAATATCCCAGATGGCTTCTTTGCAGAAATTGACAACCTGATTCTAAAATGTATATTGATATGCAAGGGACTCAAGGTAGACAATGTGGCACTGGCAGAGGATTAACATAGTTCATCAGAATTAAGTTGAGAGCCCACAAATCCAGAAATAAACCCTCACATTCATGGTCAATTAATTTCCAACAAAGGTATCAAGGCAACTAAATGAGGAAAAGTGATCTTTTTTATTTTATAGGAAGAGTTGTTTGTTTTAAAGAAAAGTCTTTGAACAAATGCTACTGAGACAATTGGCTCTCCACATAAAAAGGAAATTTAAAAAAATATATATATATATTTTTTTTTTTTGCGGTACTGGGGATTGAACTCAGGGGCTTTCTACCTCCGAGCTATACCCTCAGCCCTATTTTTTATTCTTTATTTTGAAACCTAGTCTCACTAAGTTGCGGAGGGCCTCACAAGGTAGCTGAGGCTGGCCGCGAACCTGGATCCTCTGGTCTCAGCCTCCCAAATGCTGGGATTACAAGCGTGCGCCACCACGCCCGGCTAGGAAATTGAAAATATGTTCACACTTGTGCACAAATTTTTGTGACAGCATTACTCATAACAACAAAAAAAAGGGGAAAAATCCAAGTTTCGATCAACTGATGAATGAGTAAACAAAATTCACAGTCCATATAAAGGAAAATTATTCACACATAAGAAGGAATGAAGTGCTAATACACAATCTAACTTGAATAAACTTGGGAAAAACCTATGTTAAATGAAAGAAGCCAGTCATAGAAGACCAAAAACTGTATTGCTCCAATGATGATATATGTCTCAAATAGTCAAATTTTCATAGAGACATTAAAATAGACTAGTGGTTGGGAAGTAGGGTACACAACGAGATAGTAGAAATGGGTGACTATTAATGGATGTGGGATTTACTTTGGGAGTATTGAAAATGTTCTAACATAAGACATTGGTTACAGTTGTACGCAATTCTGTGAACATACTAAAAACCATTGAACTGCATACTATAAATGAGTAAATGTTATAGTATCTGAAAAGTTTTTCAAAAATGCTGAAGGAAAAAAGTTAGGGGGAAGTGCATAGATAATGCATTTCATGGCATTCATCCTGGCTGTGTTTTGGGTAAGCTACTTAATTTTCCTGAGTTTCATTTATTGTCAATAAAATGGTAATGATGAGGTGCTGCATGTAAAGTACTAAGCACTAGGTCTGGTACATAGTAAATGCTCAATAAATCATAGCTCTTATCAGTATGTTTCAATAATTCAGCATGGGTCCTAGGACATCCCAATCTATTCCTAGTCTTCCCACATTAAACTCAAGCAAGGAACTTACTTTACTTTTCTCATCCAAGCACAAATTTTGTTGAAGACAGGAAGATAAATAAATATCCCACCCATTTTGTTTGCAAGCCAATTTGTTAGCCTACTTTTTGGGCAACGAGAGTGAGAGCACATAGGAGAGAATGTGCACAAAGATAAATAAACAGTAGATCTTGTGACTATCGGTTTGTCATTTGTTGAATGAATATTTATAAAGTGTCCGCTACGTGCTAGAGTATTAGAGGCACTTTTTAGTAAAAGATCAGACCCAGGTCATGTAGGCAGGGTCCCAACTCAAGCACATACACTATCTTCTCATTTCTTCTCTTTCAAGGGCTGTGCTAAAGCCCACTCAGTCAATGCTCGAGGAAGTTTAAGGGAGTCAATGTGACTGAGGGGCACACGCCTCAACTGATGGAGGAGCCAGAGGCAAAATGGTCTAGCCTCTGTTCCCACCAGTGTCAATTCTGAGAGGCTTTGTCTGTTTCTGCGATTTCTTGGCAGAATCCAACACCTATTGCCTCCATAAACAACTTCAAGAATACCCCCTAATGTTGATGTGTCTTTCTTCTTTGTCTCGGGATCCCTGTTCCTTTACTTCTGCTTCTTGAACTAGCCTTCCAGAGGAACTACTGGTGCTCAAGTCCTCCTCTCTAGTTCTGTTTGGAGGGAACCCAAAGAATGATAAGTGAGGGCAACTGTCCTCCAGACAGAGGTCACAGCATATCCCTCAGGCATGAAAGAGGGATTTAGAGAGTACAGATAGAAGTTGGGACTATATTTGAATGTGCAGCAAGGACTCACTGAAGAATTTCAGGCAGAGAAATAAATGTGTGTATGTTTGTGCTCTGGATTTAAATGTTATGGGTGGTGGTAGTGGGAGACTGGAAAGAGTGTCCTATGCTTGAAATTGTCAGTGTCCCCGTTCTACCATTTATTTATTCTATGACCTGATTATTTCAGTTTCAGAGTTTCTTTGCCATGGATTGAGAGGAAATGCAATACCTGCAAGGAACACTAGATTTGGAGCCAGCAAACATGGGTTTTAATGAGATCCAGCTTTGCCTTTTCGCAGCTGGGAAATCTCAAGAAAGTCCCTTAATCTCTCCAAACCTATTTCCTCATTTGTCAATTGAGGACAGCTACACCTCCCTCATGAGGCTGTTTAGAATATAAAATGAGACCAAAAAATGTGAACATACTTTGGAATCTATAAAGCACACCACCCAGATATAAGACATTTTTATAATTAGAAGGCAGGTAAAAGATATCACACAGTTGACAGGTAGAAGGGAAGAAATTGTTTTAATGTGCCTTAGTTCATGTACAGTGGTGCCAAGTTTGTTGTATTAAGCCATTTCATATTTACTGAGAAATATGTTCCCACACTTTGCCAGGACTGATCCTCTAAGCCTTCTAAAAGAAAAAAAATCTGAGTCTCTACCTCTTGAAATAGCTGGAAAGTGTAGAATAGTTCCCATTCCTTTCTGCCACCAGCTGGATGGTGTGGGATGACCTCCATTTGACCTTGATTGCCTATGAATGTCCAAGCCTGGGGGTAACAACCTAGATACTTGTTGGTCACCATACTGCCCTAAGAATGCATTACTAAAAGGCAAAAGGCAAGGCGTAGGGAAATCTCAAATGACAGGACTTTTTCAATCGGCTACAAGTTGCCAACATCTGGGCGAGCCATTTATCAGTGAAATAGCAAGCATACCAGCAAGAGATTTGACAAATGAACTTGGGAACGTCACACAGCTATGTCTAATCATAATTTAATTATTGGTATCAAAAATCTTGCCATTTTATGGGAATAGTATGTAAGACATCCCACTAATAGAGAACACTTGTTGGTAATAACTCAACTTCAATTAAAAAAAATGGTTTCGTTTATTCTGAATTATAAAAGCATGTGATTCATATGAAGTTTTTGTTGTTATTGTTATTTGTTTGGTTTGGTTTGGCTTGATTTGGTGCTTAGTATTGAACCCAAGGGCATTCTACCTCTGATCTACACCCCCAGCCCTTTTTATTTTAAAATAGGGTGTTGCTAAGTTGCTGAGGCTGATCTTGAACCTGCAATCCTCCTGACTAAGCCTCCCAAGGACTGGGATTATAGGCATATACTACCATGCCCAACTTGCAATGGGATTATTGGTGTCCTTCGTCAAATGCCTGTTCACACCTACTTTCATGCCAAACCAGATAATTCATCTTCATTGGGATTTCTTCCCACTTTAGGAACTATGAAAGTAATAGCTACTACAGATATGACAGATAGATAGAAACCCTTGATCATTCACCTTTCCCATTCCTATCCCCTCTGAACATAATCTCAGCATGGCTATAGTGTTAAAATAAGAAGTAAGAAAAGCCAGGCAGCACATACGTATAATACCAGTATTTGGGAGGCTGAGGCAGAAGGATCACAGATTCCAGGCCAGCCTCAGCAATTTAGCAAGACCCTGTATCAAATTTAAAAATAGGGTTGTGGGTATAGCATAGTGGTAGAACATTCTGGGTTCAATTCTCAGTACCACAAAAAAATAAAATCAGAAGTAGGAAATCTTTTTTTAAAAAACTACCAAGTGCTACTAACTCAAAAGAGAGAAAAAGTATTCAGGGGTCAATAAACAAGTCAAAATCATCATTACTGATTCAAATTTCTTTGAAAAGGAGTGAGCAGAGGCTCAAGTCCTCTGTGTGTGTGTGTGTGTGTGTGTGTGTGTGTGTGTGTGTGTGTGTGTGTGGTGTTACTGGGGATTGAACCTAGAAGTATTCTACTTCTGAGGTATACCCCCAGCCCTATCTCATTTTGAAACAGGATCTAAGTTGCTGAGGCTGGCCTCAAACCTGTGATCCTCCTGTCTCAGCCTATCAAGTACTAGAATTACAGGCATGCACCACCACACCCAAGCTAAATCCTCTAATTTTTAAGCTCAGAAAATGAAATAAAGTTTTTTTAAATAAACATAGAAATAATAATATACGTTGAAAGAGAAAGATAGCTACTTGGAAGGCAGAGGACCTGGATTGGGTGGTGTATTAGTCAGCGTTCACTAGAGTAAACGAACTCACATGACACGTACATGATAAAAGGGGATTTATCTAATCAGCTTACAGTTTGAAGCAGTGTAGTCCCAAGTAGATAACTGCACATGAAGAGCTGGAGGAACCAACAGCTGGTCAAGCAGTCCAAGAGCTGCAGTCTCAGAATCAGAGCGACCACTAATTCAGTCCCAGTCCAAGATGGAATGGGCAGGAAACTCCAGAGAAATGACTGTGAAGGTCCAGTTCAAAGAGCTGAAGGCCGATATCTCAGACAAGAGCAGACGCGCTTTCCTCAGGAAGAACCACACATGCCTTCACGCTGTTTTCTCATTCTTTTATCCAAGTCCTGCGCCTATGAGAACTGTGCTGTCTACATTCTGGGCAGGACTTCCCCTTCAATCTGCCACTATATAAACCAATCATCTCATCAACACACCCAAAGTCACATCAGCTTAGGTGTTTCATGATTCAGTCAAGTTGACAATCCAGACTAACCGACACAAGTCGACTTGACTTGTGTGTGTGTGTGTGTGTGTGTGTATGTATGTATGTCTTTCTTTCAACTGGAATTCTAACATGTCTCTTTAAATCATATTGATCTTCAAATAAACACAATAACAATGTGTATCAAAATCCCACCTACCATGATATAACTATCCCACATACAACCGAAAATGTACCCATTACTTCCCTTGAATGGTAGGCAAAGTTTTCTGAGTCATGTTTACTCCTAATACTTAGATACTATAATGCAGATTTAATAACACTTAAGCATTGATATTAAGTCCATCAATATTATGTTACATGATAGAGGAATAAAGGAGATAAAACAGATATCTGCTTAATATATGTAAATACACACAAATATATGTTCTTAACAGAATAGGAAAGAACTATTTATGGCAATTACAATTTTCATTTCTGTAACTGGTCTCATGGCCATAGTTGGTACTTACCTTCTTCCACTACCCATTCTGTACAACCTCTACCTTCAGCCAGCACTTCAGCAGGTCTTGGTTCCATACTCGAAGGGGTGACCCACACCTTTATTCCTAGAGGCTCTGAGATATTTGCCATCCTGCCTAAATTAGGTTGTTGTAGTTTTCATCGACTTTAATAAAAGGAATGGCAATACTAGGGAATGCCCTAAAGGATTTCCTGCTTCCCAGGCATATTTTTTCTTACCTCCATTATGGAGTAATAGTCCAATTTCCTCTTGGTAATCTGGATCAGTCACTAGGGGGTCACTCAGGATAATGGTGAGTGGTACCATTCCTGTTTCCACCCCTTGATTCTTGGACCTGTGAATTCTGGCTATAGAGAAAGCAGCACCATAGAGTGGATGCTGATTTACAGAATCCACAGCCTTTTGGAGAACTTTATCCCAGCCCTGCCAGGCATTGTCATCTATCTGACACTGTAACTGAGTCTTCGAAAGGCCATTCCACCATTCTATCAAACTAGCCGTTTCAGGATGGTGGGGAACATGGTAAGATCAGTGAGTCCCAGCAGCATGAGTCTATTGTTGCACTTCTTTGGCTGTGGAGCGAGTTCCTTGGTCACAAGCAATGCTGTGTGGAATACCATGATGGTGGATAAGGCATTCTGGAAGTCCACGGATGGTAGTTGGAGCAGAGGCTTTGTACGCAGGGAAAGCACATCCATACTCAGAATAAGTGTCTCTTCCAGTAAGGACAAAGTGCTGCCCCTTCCATGAGAGAAGGGTCCCGATGTAATCAACCTGCCACTAGGTTGTTGGCTGATCACCTCGAGGAGTGCTGCCATATCGAGGGCTCAGCGTCAGTTTCTGCTGCTGGCAGATTGGGCATTCAGCCAGACCAGTTTTGGTGAGTGGAAGTCCATGTTGCTGAGTCCAGGCATACCCTCCATCCCTGCTGCCATGGCCACTTTGTTCCTGAGCCCATTGAGCAATGACAGGGGAGGCTGGAGAAGGAAGCTGAGGGCTAGCCACAGACTGAGTCAGCCTACCCTCTTGATTGTCCTCCTCTGCTAGGGTCACCTTTTGATGGGCATTAACATGGGACACAAATATCTTCACATTCTTTGCCCATTTGGAGAGATCTGTCCACATGCCTCTTCCACAAATGTCTTTGTCTCCAATCTGCGAATCGTGTTTCCAAGTTCCTGACCATCCAGCCAAACCATTGGCTACAGCCCAGGAATCAGTGCATAATCATACACCTGGCCATTTTTCCCTCCAAGCAAAATGCACAACCAGGTGCATTGTGTGAAGTTCTGCCCACTGAGATTTTCCCTCACCACTGTCCTTCAGAGATGTCCCAGAGAGGGGCTGCAGCACTGAAGCTATCCATTTTGGGGTAGTTCCTGCATATTGTGCAGAACCATCTGTAAACCAGGCCTGAGCTTCCTCTTCCTCTGTCAACTGATCATATGGCATACCCATGAGGCCACAGGTTCACATGGAAGGACAGAAGACACTGTATTAGGAATAGAACTCATAGGCATCTGGGCCACTTCATGTGACTTACTTGTACCTTCAGGACCTGCTCAGACCCTATTGTGTATGTACCATTTCTATTAGACAATGGATTGCTGCTGCACACATCCAACTTTATGACTTGGCAGATCAGATAGCACCTAGTCCATGACAGAAAGGCCAGGAAACTCTCTGGAGAAATGATGGTGAAAGTCCAATTTGAAGAGCTGAAGACCACTATCTCAGATGAGAGTAGTCACACTTCTCTCAGGAAGAACCATGCACACCTTCATGCGGCTTTCTCCTTCTTTTTATCCAGGTTCTGCGCTTATCAGAACTGTGCTACCTACATTCAGGGAAGGATTTCCCCTATAATCTGCCATCACATAAACCAATCATCAATACACCCAAAGTCACATAATATTAGGTGTTTCATAATCCAGTCAAGTTGACAATCCAGACGCAGCATCGCAGGTGGTGATGAAATTCAAAAAAAAAACTAGAATGATAAAACAAAGGTTAGAGACAAGTGTCCATTTTTTCCATCCTAAAATATATCCTCATGCCCTTAAATGCTGGGCATTATGAGGAAGTTTCTCCATTTCCACTGCTAATGCCATAACTGGGTTCTTAGAAATCCCTACCCCCCAAGCCCTAGAAGTTGTGTGCTTCCCTGTTCTCTGTATTTGGACTGTCTTTCAAGTCTTTGAAAGATGCCTTTTCTCCCTGCAAATGCTTCTTTGATTTTGCCAGGTAGTTATGCTGTGGTTGTTTGGTTTTTTCCAAGTCCCTGGTATTTTTGATCTCCAGCCACACGTATCCTGGGTTTTTAGATAGTTTCCAGGCTTTCTCTGAGTTATTGACTTTTTAAATTCTACCTCCCAGGTTTTTTTCCTACCCAATGTCTGCATTTTGTCAGTGTTCCATTTTCAAAATTAGAAAAACAACCTAATGGATTTCTTGGGTTTTTCATCTCCCTAAAAGAGGTTGAATTTTCTGGAATTTCAAAATGGAAAGGAAGTATGACGTTCAGCAAGTCCAGCTTACTTGTTAGAATTTTAATCTCCTCTCCAACCCCCAATATCCTGACCCAGATGGTGGACCTTTATTAAAAAGTTCTTTTGTATTTTAAACTATCTTTCTTTTTTTCTGCATTTTGTTTTGTTTTTGTTTTTTTGTTTGTTTCTTTGTTTACTGTGTGTGTTTGGGAATTGAACCCTGGGACTGAATGCATGCTAGGCAAACACTCTACCACTGAGCTACACCCCAGCTGCGATTTAATTCTCTTTCTTTATGCAAATTTCTCCTGGAACCACACAAAGCAAAACTTACTTCTGCCCTGTGACAACCTTTCAGCAGTCTGAAAAAACTACCTTATCCCCTATCCTAACCCCCAAATGCTTCCAAATTAAACAAACATAGCCCCATTTTACTGTTATATGCCATATTTTCAAAGACTTACAACATATATTTTTGTTGCTTTTCTCAGAATGATTACTATCATTATTAATATTACACTCTCTGTTCCAAAGGAGAAAATTCCTGTCTTGGAATACTGTGATTATATTATGAGCATTTAGAATATAGTCACTAAATATGTTTAAATTTATGCTGATGTTTTAGCTTTTAGAACAACTGAATTTAACAATTGGACAAAAAAAACTATTGACAGACATGTTTTGCTGAAATGTCAGTCAGGGAAGCCTTTCCTGACCTATTCACCACACCCAAGTAGGCTGGATAATATTGAATTTATCCTCTGCAGAGTTTCCAACACTATGACATATTTTTCAAAGTATTTGTTAATTCTAAATCTCTCTATAGATGACACACTCCAAAAAAGCTAAGAGTAAAGAATAAAGTTTGCTATTTACAGGTGCTAACACTGTGCCTGACACATAAATAGAACCCTCAAAAATAATAGTTCATAGAACACACGAATCAAAGAGCTTTATTACAGTTCAGGTACTGGAAGGAAACTTAGATGCCTCATTTTTCAGATGGGTAAACTGAGGCTGAAAAAGATAAAGGGATTGATTTATCCAAGGTTATATAACTATTTGGTAAGAATTATAATTTGTTTTTGTTTGGTTTTTTTTGTTTGTTTTGGTTTTTTTTTGTGGTAGTGGGGATTGAACCCAGGGGCATTCCACCTCTGAGCTACACCCCCAGCCCTTTTTATTGCTTATTTTTATTTTGAAACAGATTCTCACTAAGTTGCTAAGTTGCTGAGGCAGGCCTCAAATCTGTGATCCTCCTGTCTCAGTCTCCCAAGTATTGGAATTACGTGTGAGAATTATAATTTGGATTTTGACATCCATCCTACTCCACTAATATCCTGTGATTTCATCCAGGGGTTCTTGCTATGCTAGTGGCCAAATTGAATGAAAAGAGGACCATCAAGAATTATTTCTCTATCCATTAATTTCTTGGATATCAAAGTTAAGCAATATACATGTGAAATTATATATTTTAAAAGGCATAAAATTGTTACACTCTAACACTGGTTTAAAATGAGAAGTCACAGTTCTCAGATTAACTATATTCTATTCACCATGGACTCTTCATAAGAATTAAAAGAGAAAAACAAAATAGATCAACTCAAGTGCCTTGCTTAAGTAAAACCTCCCTGAGATTTTACTGCTTTAGATGTGTTCTAGCCAACACAGTATCTACTAGAAATATATGGCTAGTGTGAATTAATATGTGCCATGAGTGTAAAATGCATACCAGATTGCTAAGACTTGCTACAAAAGGATGTGGAATATCTCACTAATAATTTTATACTGCTCACATGATAAGAGAATAACACTTTGACATGTGAAGTTAAATAAAATATATTAAGATTAATACTACTTTTTTAAACTTTAAATTACAAAGGTGACACTCATTCATGAAGAAAAACTCTCAGAAGGTTGGAAATGGAGGGGAACTTCCTCACCATTATAAAGAACATCCACCAAAAAAAAAAAAAAACACTCAAAGTTAACATTATACTTAATGGTAGAAGGGTAAATTATTTTCCTTTAAGATCAGGAACAAGGCAAAGATATCCACTCACACTCTTCTTATTCAGGATAATACCAGAAGTTCCAGCCACTGCAAAAAGGCAAAGAAAGCAAATAAAAGCCATACAAATTGTAAGGGAAGAAATAAAACTCTCTACTTACAGACATAATTGTCTATACAAATAATTCCAGGGAATCTATTTTTAAAAACCATCCAGCACTAATAAGCAAGTTCAGCAAGGTCAGAGGATATAAGTTCAATGCACAAAGATCTATTATGTTTCTATGTACTAACAATGAACATTGGAAACATGAGATTAAAACACAATGCCAAGGGTACATTACAAGTGACACCATAGAAATAATGTTATATCTATATATGAAGGTGTCACTACCAATCTCCCTAACATGTACAGAGAGCGAGGAGGAGAGCAAGGCAGGAATGGAAGGGAAACACACCAAGTGCTGTGTGCATGTGTGTTTGTATCTCTTTGAACCTCACTGTGATGTATAATTACAATACACCTGTAAAAGCATAAAAATGTTTAAGAATCCAAAGGATCATTAGAGATTATTATGGACCACTATAGGCCAACAAATTTGATAATATAGTAGACATGGAAAAAATCCTGGACATATATACCTTACCAAGGCTAAATCATAAAAAAATAGAAAAATCTGAACAAATCAATAAGAAGTAATGAAATTGAATCAGTGATTTAAAAAAAAAATCCCCTACCAAAGAAAAGCCTAGAACCAGATGGCTCTTCTGCTGAGTTCTACAAATCATTTAAATAACTAATTCTAATTCTTCTTAAGTTATTCCAAGAAAAGAGGACGAAATCCTTCCAAATACATTCTACAAGGCCAGCATTATCTAAATACCAAACCAGAGAAGGACCCTAAAACAAGAGGAAACTTCATACCACTATCTTAATGAACATACATGCAAAAAATCTCAACAAAATACTAGCAAACTGAATACAAAGCACATTAAAAGCAGTATTTATCATGAGCAAGTGAGACTGGATTCATCCCAGGGATGCAAAGAAGGTTCAACATACACAAATCAATAAATATGACACACCTCATCAACAGAATGAATAACCAAAACCATATGATTATCTCAATAGACGCAGAAAAGGCATTTGATAAAATTCCACAGAGCTTCATGAAGAAAAATGCTGAACAAATTAGGTACAGAAGGAATGAGCCTTAACACTAAAGGCCATATACAAGAAGCCAATAGCTAATATTATACTGAAAGAACACAAGCTGAAAGCTTTCTCTGTAAGATCTGGAACAAGATAAGGATGGCCACTTTTACCTTTTTTTTTTGGCGGTACTGGAGATTGAACCCAGGGTCATTCTACCTCCAAGCTACACCCCTGGCCCTATTTTTTATTCTTTATTTGGGAACAGGGTCTCAACTAAGTTGCGGAGGGTCTCACTAAGTAGCTGAGGCTGGCCGAGAACCCAGATCCTGGGATTACAAGCGTGCACCACCACACTCAGCTCGCTTTTTATCATTTTTATTCAATACAGTTCTGGAAGTCTTAACCAGAGCAATCAGGCAAGAGAAAAGGAAAGCCATCAGGAAAGTTGAAAGAGGGAAAGGCAAAACGTCACTCTTTGCAGGATGGGCATGGTGGCCCTAGTACTTGGGAGGCTAAGACAGGTAGTTGTAAGTTCCAGGCCCAGTGTACACTAACTTAGTGAGGCTTTGTTTCAAAATAAAAAATAAGAAGGTCTGAGGATGTAACTCAGTGGTACAGCACCCCTAGGCTCCATCTCCAGTACCAAAACAAAAAAATATGATATAAAGTTGTAATGTAAGTTTCTAGCTACTGAAAATACGGCTATGCACCTGAATCTACACAACACACACCCATTGTAACCTCTGTTGTGCATCCTTTCTAGGACACAAAGCATATTCCATGTATGGTCTAATTGGATAATCAGAAGAGTTACATTTTACTTAAGGTGAGAATCTTTCCATTTAATAACAAGACTATAGGCTCAAGTCACAAGATTAAGAGACTTGCCCAGAGTCATGTAAATAGTAATTGATTGACTCAGAGCTTGGATCCAAGTCTACTGACCAAGCATATCACAAACTCACCAAATCCCAAATGAAACCTTACTTCTCCACCTGTGTGTCTTATCTCCATGATCTCATCTCATCTCATCTCCATGAATGGCTAGTTCCTGAAGCCATTTCAACTTCCCCCTCCTCTCTCTGGCCGAATCCCTCTTGTGTGATTGATTCAGTTCTCTGTTTCAACCTACTATCATCAACTCCCCCTCAGCCTTTGTCTAGCTTTGAGTCTAGAATCCCTCTTTTCCTTGTCCCTTTTGTATTTGATTTCAGATGTCTTCCTCAGTTCCTATCCAAAACTACTATGTCTCCTCCCCCCTCCTCCTCCTCTTCTACTTCCTTCTCCTCCTCCTCTTCCTCCTTCTTGTTTATGTTCAGTACTGGGGATTGAACCCAGGGTCATTCTTCCTCTGATCTACACCCCCAGCCCTATTTTACTTTTTATTTGGAAACAGGGTCTCACTAAGTTGAGAAGGACCTCACCAAGTTGCTGCAATCCTCCTGTCTCAGCCTCTCAAGTACTGGAATTACAGGTGTGCACTACCACTCCTAGCAGCCTCACCCAGAACTTCTGAAGATAATTTTTCTAGCTTGGTTCCCCAAGTTTCCTTTGTCAGGGAAAGGAATTTTAAATAGTGAAAAGTCTCTCCAACTCTTCAATCCATTTCAGATGAAGCCAAAACAACTCAAGTTAGCAAACCTAAGGTTAACAAACCTTAGCAAATAAACCTTAACAAAACATGGTCCACATCCTGGAAATAAACCAACTAGGTCATTTGGAGAAAGTTGCTCAACTTCCCAAATTCTCATTTCCTCCTTCTTTACAACTGGAATAATAGTAATACATAATACTGTCACAAGAGTTAAATGAGATAATGCACTTGAAGCATTTAACTGTGTCTGGACTTTAAAGCATTCAATAAATACTGTCGACTAGTAGTAAGTAGTAATGTCCCTGTCCTGTAGACATATGTCTCACCCACCCCTCCACCAAGTGTTTTATATTCGCACACTTTCCTCAATCATCTACCCTATTTTATGTCTCCATTTCCTAGTACCTTTACACATACTCTGTCTTCTTTCCACACCTCAAAGGCAGGAGAGTCTCATCTCTGCTTCTCCAAATCTTTTTGTTTGTTTGTTTTGTTTTTTGTTTTTGTTTTTATACTGGAGATGGAATCCAGGGGCATTCTACTTTGGAGCTATACCCCAGCCCTTTTGCTTTGAAACAGGGTCTCACTAGGTTGCTGATAGTCTTGCTAAGTTGCTGAGGCTAGCCTCAAACCTGTAATACTCCTGTCTCAGCCTCCCGATGACTGGGATTATAGGTGTGTGCCACTACGCCTGACTCTCCAAATCTTGTAGTATCCTTCTAGGCTAGAATCAAGTGCCACTTCTTTTACAAGCATTTGCTCATCCACCCACTGCCTTGGCACAATGATGTGTCCGCTACACCCAGATAGCATCCTATGCATCTTCAATCACATCTACCACACCATATATTTTTGTGGTTCTGGGGATTGAACCCAAGGGCATTCTCCCTCTGTGCTACACCCCCAGACCTATTTTATTTTTTTAGGTTGATGAGAGTCTCACTACTTGCTGAGGCTGTCCTCAAACCTGCTATCCTCCCGTCTCAGCCTCCCAAGTGCTGGGATTACAAACATGCACCACCACACCTGGCTATCGCACCATATTCTAAGTGTCTAATTTGCATGTTAACATAGCCTATTACACGTGGCTTTCTGAAGGCCAAATCCATTGGGTAATACAAAGTAGAAATTTGATGTATATTTACTAAATCAATAAATGAGTCAAGATACATTTATCCCAAATGATAGTAAGTAGCAAACAGTTCAGAGAAAACTCACCACCATAGATGGCGGTAGACACAAGTTAGATCAATGACTGGATTGTCAGCATTTAACCAGGCAGGTCTGAAAAGTCAGTTAGCATTGAAACCATCAGGAGTCTCTAATAATTTGCCCCAGCACCCGTACATGTACACAAGCCTTTTGTGCATGGTCCATGTGTTTGAGGCAGGGTGTCTCTGACTTGATTGCAAAAGTAAATTCAACATATTTTGATAATGCCTGGCTCACCTCTCTCAAGAGAAATAATTGAAAGATGACTGTACAACTAAGGCTTTTTCAAAAATGTAGCAGATTTTAAAAAATGTAGTAGAGACGTGTTCTAAAACATCAAGTTTGGGGTGCTGTGTTTCTATAATGTTCTCATTCTGAAGCTGGCCAATGTTTGCTTTGCACAGCTGCCTTACAGCTGTTTTATCTGCCCTGTTCAGACTGGGAAAATATATATAATCTAAACATGCCTTGTTTTTCAAGGGAGCTATTAACTACTCAAATAATGACTTCTCTGGAATATGCAGAAAACTGATATAGCAGGTCTTTTTTTAAAGAGAGATCCATATTTTTTGTTGCTGCTATTGGGGATTGAAGCCAGGGGCATTCTACCTCTGAATTACACACCCAACCATTTTTTTTTTTTTTTTTTTTTTTTTTTTTTTTTTTTTTTTTTTTTTTTTTTTTTTTTTTTTTTTTTTTTTTTTTTTT
>PVLC010001803.1:17981-50584 GCA_004027655.1 Graphiurus murinus | reverse complement strand
CACCCAACCATTTTTAAAAAAAATTTTTTAGTGTTTTTTTTTTAATAGGGTCTCACTAGGTTGCTGAGAGTCTCACTAAGTTGCTAAGTTGCTGAGGCTGGTTTCAAACCTGTGATCCTCCTATCTTAGCCTTCCAAGTACTAGGATTGCAAGCATGTGTGGTACTGGAGATTGAACCCAGAGGCATTCTACCTCCAAGCTATACTGCCCAGCCCTATTATTTTTTTATTCTCTGTTTTGAATCAGAGTCTCACTAAGTTGTGGAGGGCCTCACTAAGTAACTGAAGCTGGCCACAAACCTGCAATCCTCCTGTCTCAGCCTCCCAAGTACTGGGATTACAAGTTTGCGCCACCACATTGAGCTTCATATAATTTTAAAGATTTCTCTATTACCATTCCTTGTTGAGATGAACAAAATAGTATACAAATGCTTTTTTGTCCTAAGTATTTAAAATACTGATACATCATATTCAATTTGAGGAATAATTTCATTTTCTATTAATTTAATCTCTAATAAATAGATTATGTTGGGATAAAGTGTAGCTTTGCATGCATCATTGATTTGAGACTTTTCTTCCCTTTTTAGTATAAGTATTTCAATGCAATATATTCTCCTCTACGTACTACTTTAGCCACATCTAACAATTATGATATGTTGTGATTTTATTTTCATTTATTTCAAAATACTGTAATGTCTCTTATGATGTCTTTGACTTATAGATCAAGCTGTCCTATTTAATTCACAAATATTTGTGGATTTTCCAGACATCCATTTGCTATTGACTTCCACTTTAACTCTATTTGATCAGAGTACATTCTTCATATGATTTCAGTCCTCTTGAAATTTATAGACTTTTTCTATGGTCTACAATATGGCCAATCTTTATTTATTTTTATGTGCACTTAAAATAATTTTATTCTGTTGTTTAGTGGTATATTCCATAAATATAAATTAGGTAAGGTTGGTTGATAGTATTGTTCAAGCGTTCCATATTCCTATTGATTTTTCTATTTGTTCTTTCAATTATTGACCAGATGTGATTTAAATCTCCAAATATACTTCTTAACTTATCCTTGATCCTTTCTGACTTTGAAACTCTTTTATTAAGTGCAGTCCCACTTAGGATTATTTTTTCTTGATGAATTGACCCTTTTATCATTAGTAATTGTCCCTCCTTATACATGGTAACATTTTTTGTTATGAAGATTAAATTTTCCAATATTTTTCCCATTTTATTTTTAGTTTTTGAAATTTTTATGGCCTATTTTTTCTTTTGTTTTTTTTTTTCTACTAGTACATTGCAATCATACATATCTTGTTGAAGTTCAGGGTGATAGAGGCATACTTGCACACAGCACTCATTGAGCCCTCCCCCAGTTCCCACCCTATTCCCTCTCCCTCCCCTCCTTCCCATGCTCAGCACAGTGATTGGCTTTGATAAGTTTGTGTGTGTACATTGTAACCATTGATGTGCTTCCCTCTTTCCCGCTCCCATCTCCCTCAGTTAGGTCCCCTCCTTCATTCCACTAAGTTTTCTCTTCCTTTTCTCTGAAGTCCCTCCTGAGTTCCAATTTCTCCCTAGCTTCTGCATATGAGGGAGAACATCTGACCTTTCACTTTTGTGACTGATTAATCTCACTTAGCATAATAGTCTCCAGTTTCATCCATTTCCCTGCAAATGACATGATTTCATTCTTCTTTATAGCTGAATAGAATTCCATTGTGTATATATCCCATAATTTTGTAATCCATTCATCTGTTGATGAACTCTCAGCTAGTTCCATAGTTTGGCAAATTATGAATTGTCCAGCTATAAACATAGATATGCATGCATTGCTCTGGTAGTTTGGTTTCCATTCTTTTGGGTAGATACCCAGGAATGGTATAGCTGAGTCATATGGTAGGTTCATTCCCATTCTTCTGAGTACCCTCCATACTGTTTTCCAAAGTGGTTGCATCTAAAAAATGCAATATGATACCACACTTCACTAGGAAGGCTAAATAAGATTTTATGTATTGAACTTAGCGCAGATTTTGTCCCATAGAAGAAAATACATAAGAAATGATATTGTCTAGGTTAGGGTTTTCATGAAATCCCAGTTTCTACAGGTGTTGGTCCCTAGGACAGGGTGCACAATGAAATCCAGAGAGTCATTTAAGTATAAGGCATGCTGACTCCACCCTTTGGCTATGGAAGTGAATACCTGAAGATGAGCCATAAGCACCAACACAGTCTAGTCCTCTGACTTTTGATAGAAAAGAAGATGGGAGTGAAAAGAAAAATCAATGCTCTGCTCCTTCTTCCTCCTGGAGCTTCTGAAGGCCAGCCTACCAAAAGCAGTCCAGGGACCAAGAATTCAGGATAGGAATCCATTTCAGAGGAGGAAACATATCCAGGGGGTGATTTGTAGTACATACATTGGTAAAACGTCTGAAGCTTCTTTTCTAACACTTAACTAAGCCGTTTTCTGGAAATGAGAGTTAGAAAAAAAGATAGGGCAAGGAAAATCAGGCCTAGCTGGAGCGTTTTAATTTTGCTTAGATTGGGGCAATTCCAACAGGGTTTTGGACTCTTTACAGTGCTCATTAGTGATGTTCCACTTTGTATTTAATCATAGCCCTAATTTATCTCTAACCCAAGGGACTAGAATGAACCCTACTCTTGGTAGAGTGCCACTGTGACCAAGGGAACAATGTTTTGTAGATTCAATCTAACCTCCCCTATCTACAGCTATTTATTTATTTATTTATTTATTTATTTATTTATTTATTTATTTATTTATTTATGGTACTGGAGGTTGAACCCAAGCTACACCCCCAGCCCTATTTTATTTCTTTATTTTAGAGAGGGTCTTACTACGTTTCTGAGGGTCTTGCTAAGTTGCTGAGGCTGGCCTCAAACCTGTGAACCTTCTGTCTCAGTCTCTGAGGACTAGGATTACAGGAGTGCACTCCCATGCCTGGTTTATCTACACCATTTAAGCAAGCTATTTCCCTGTGTCCCATCAGCCAGAATATTGGGTTCTCTGTAGTTAATATATTCCAAACTCCTCTGCCAGGTGTTTTTGTTGTTGTTGTTTTGTTTTTTGGTCAGGCTTCCAACTAGTTCCTCTCCTGGAACTAACTAAATTTTGGTTGGGCTCCCCAAACTAAAATCAATGGTAGTTAACTTGATCAACTATGACCACACTCCAGGTTGGACTTCAACAACTAATAGATACTGAGCTCCTTCCTTATTCTTGACACCTGCCTTTTCTGGAAAATAGCCAAGGCAAATGTTATTAACTCTTTCACAAATGCGGACACCAAGTCACAGAGAAGTTAAGTGCCATTCTCAGGAGCACGTGGCAGGACTGGGAATTTAAATCAAGACTCCCTACTTCAAAGTTAATGTTCTTCCTACTGCCTATGGTACACATTCGTGCATGGGCTTTCTGATATCATGATAACTTAAAAATCATGTTGAAGCATCAATTCACTGGCCCAGAGAAAGCTAGGCAAACACTGCTCCCCTCAGAGCTATTGACACATTAGTAATCCCAGTCTCCCAGTTCTCCCCTGAAATGTGTCCATGTATGCCTTTACCAGCTTGTACCTAACAAAGATGTATGATTACAAGGCACTAACTTAAAAAAATTAAAATAAAATGTGAAACAAACAAAAGCAACAAACCTATGACTTTAGGTTAATCATTTTCTTCCCCTTCTGTACCTCAGTTTCCCTCTGTGTAAAATATGGTGTTTGGATTAGGTGATCCCTGATGATCCTTGTGGCATGGAAAGGCTAAGATCCTTTAAAAACCATTGGTATCATTGGGAGGCTGAAACAGGAGGATCACAGGTTCGAGACCTGCCTCAGCAACTTAGTGAGACCCTGTTTCAAAATTAAAAAATAAAATAAGGCTAAAGGTGCAGCTCAGAGGTAAAATGCCCCTGCATTCAATTCCCAGTACCCCCCAAAAATTGGTATGGTAAGGATTGAATCACTTTTCAGCACAAATCCCAAGCAAGCAGGAATACCATTCAGGTAGTTACTAGGTCTGCAGGCTATTTTTGAACCCCCTTCTCCCCCACACAGCCACTCCATAATACAGAATTTCCTACATAAGATTCTAGGCACAGTCCCAACTGGCCTCAATGGGAGTTGTTACCTAAGGATTAAGCTGGAATCTCAGCCGTTGCTCTTCTGAAAGCTGAAAAGATCACATCGTTAAACTATGTCTAGGGAGGAAAAAAGAAGCTATTCATGGCCTCTGAACACATGCTTATGTTTCAGTTCCAACTGCTTATACATTTGCATCTGTTTTCATTCTTGGAAATGTGATTGCCTTTTTTAGGATTATGGCAACAGACAAATATTGTACTGTGAGAATCTTTCCATTGCTGTTCTGAATCATGTACTCCGGAAACATCCTTGGAACATTTGGAATGACTGATGGTTTTGTGATTATATTTCATAGGAATGGGCAATGTAACTGAACAGGTGTGGGGAATGGAAAAAGGACTGTATGAATCTTGAAGATTTACTTCCCCCAATGGCTGCTGCTGTGGCTGTGCCGAAGTAAGCTATTGCACTTTCCTGACCCATTTCCTAATCTGTAAAATTAAAGGAGTCACACAAACTCAGAGTAGCTGACCTTTCCCTATGAGCCAAACTGAGTCAAATGATACTCCCCGAAAAGTGAAAAGAAGCAAAAATAAATAATTCTCATGAAAACAAAAAGAAAGGCAGTACAAAGGGATGTAAAATAAAAATTCCCCTCTCTACTCCTACCTCTCTTCAGAATCCCCAGAGATAGTGTTAACACATGTGTTTGGATATTTTCTATGCATATATGAACATATGTGTAATATTTGTATTTTAAAAGAATAAATATAAAAATGTATATGTAAAAGTAGATATAAAAGTAAGTAAATAGTCTAACATTTTGTATAGTATGGTGTCTCTCTGCTTGTGTTACTTCTCATATAGTGGCGTTAAATTCTCCTGGCAGTGAAGCTAAATTTAAAATCTTAAGTTTTAAAGCATTAGAGGTTATGTTTTAGATGTATTTGAGGGGGTACAGGGATTGAATCCAGGGGGATTCTACTTCTGAACTACATCCCCAACCCTATTTTTATTTTTATATTTTGAAACAGGGTTTCACTAAGTTGCTGAGGCAGGCCTCAAACCTGCAGTATGCAACTCTTCTGTCTCAGCCCCCCAAGTATTGGGACTATAGGCATGTGACACCATGCCCAGCTTGGGTGTTCCTTCTAAATATACTAAAAGTAACTTATTTTGCACAAAGGTATACCTGCTACTCATGCTATTATATCAGTGCTTCTTCAAGATACACACACACACACACACACACACACAATTATATTACAGTTTCATTTTTTTATTACTTGGTGCATTGTAATCATACATCTTTGTTAGGTACAAGCTGATAAAGGCACAGTTTTATTTTTATTCCAATTTTCCCATCTACAAAAATCCAGCCAACTGCAGGATTAAATTATTTTAAGTTCCCATTCAGATTAATGATTACAGTAATTTTACTTAATTTTTCACACTACACAAAGTTTTGGAGCATGTGCATGTAGAATACTGTTTGGTTGTTGTACTGGCGATGGAACTAAGGGGTATTCTACCCCTAACCTCCATCCCCAGCACTATTTTACAATTTTCTTAAATTTTGAAACAGTGTCTTGGTAAATTGCTGAGGGCCTTGCTAAGTTACTGAATCAAATATATGATCCTCCTGGTCTCAGCCTTCCAAGTACTGGTATTACAGACCTGAGCCTTGTGCCTGCCCTGCTATAACACTTTCAAAGACAAAGTTCAGCTTGGCAGAATGTTTCATGGTTCTTCCACATTATAGCATGTACTTTATACATTCTCATGGCTTTTTTTTTTTTTTTGCGGTACTGGGGATTGAACCCAGGGGCATTCTACCTCTGAGCTACCCCCAGCTCTATTTTTAATTCTTTATTTTGAAACAGAGTCTCACTAAATTGCGGAGGGCCTCACTAAGTAGCTGAGGCTTGCCTCGAACCCAGATCCTCTGGTCTCAGTCTCCCAAGTACTGGGATTACAAGCATGTGCCACCATGCCCAGCTCTCTCATGGCTTATTGATATCCTATGTATGACTATTGTATATTTTTCATTCATTCAATTGATCGACATCTGGATTTTTTCTAATTTTTGAATATTGTAAATCATGCTCCTAGTGAACATTAGTGTACAAGTTTTTGTTTGAACATCTATTTTTAATTCTCTTGGGTATGTAACTAAGAGTTAAGGGAAACACACTAGAGACAAAAGGCTGCATATTGTATGATTCCATTCATATGAAACTTAGAGAACAGGTCAATCCATAGAACAGCTTAGTGGTTTGCAATGGCTAGAGGGAGTGGGGTACAGACAATGACTGCTAAATGGCTATAGAATTTCTTTTTGGGTGATGAAAATGTTCTAAAACTAGCTACAATGGCTTTATAGCACTGCAAGTGGACTAGAATCTACTGAACTTTACAGTATAAATTGCTTAACATGGTGAATTTTGTTGCATGGCTCTTACGTTAAAAAAACTACAAATTCATAGTTCAGTTACATTATACTGTGCCAGCTAGTTTTGTTCAGATGTATTCTGAAATTTTAGATTTACACAAAAGTTGCAAGAATAGTACATTTTACATAATCATTGTACAATTATCAAAACTAGGAACTTTGGTATACTAATATAAGGATTTCATTCAAATTTCACCAGTTTTTCCACTGATTTTTCACCAGTTTTTCTGTATTGCAGCATCCAATCCAAGATTCATGGCTGTATTTAGTTCTCATGTGTGCTTAATCTGTTTCGATCTCTGAAAGTTCCTTAATCTTTCCCTGCCTTTCATAATGTTGATACTCTTGAAAAGTATTGCTTGTTTATTTATAAAATAACCATCAATTTTGATTTGTCTGAATTTTTCTCTTGATTAGATTGATGTAATGTGTGTTGGGGGCAAGAGGAACCACAATGTGATAATATGCCCTTCTCAATGCAACACTTCAGAGTGTCCAAGATGTCAATTTGTCTCATTTTTGGAGATGTTAATCTGTGTGTGTGTGTGTGTGTGTGTGTGTGTGTGTGTGTGTGTGTGTGTAGTACTGGGAATTGAATTTAGGGGCATTTTACCTCTGGGCTACATTCTCATCCCTCATTTTTTATTTTTTATATTGAAACAGGGTCTCACTGAGTTGTGGAGGACCTTGCTAAGTTGCTGAGGCTGGTCGTAAACCTGTGATCCCCCTGTCTCAGCCTTCCAAGTACTAGGATTATAGGCATGGGCCACCACACCTGAATGGAGATGTTAATCTTTTTTATTTTTTGTGTAGTACTGGAGATTGAATCCAGGGGCATTCTACCTCTTAGCTATACCTCCATCCTTATTTTGTTTTCTAGTTTGGAACAGTCTCACTAAATTGCTGAGGGCCTTGCTAAATTGCTGAGGCTGACCTCAAACCTACATTCCTCCTGTCTCAGCCTTGGAGATGTTAATCTTGATCACAGGGCTAAGATGTTTTGTGCTTGGTCTCTCCACTGTGAACTTACATTTTTTCCCTTTGTAATTCACAAATACTTGGGGAGAATCTTAAAATTTCATCCACTAATTTGAGCATCTATTGGTGGTTCTTGCCTACAAGAATTGTTAATTACTAAGGTATTTGCCTAAAGGTAATAATTTTCTCTCTTTCCCTCTACATTTGTTAATTGGAATTCATCTGTAATGAACAGTTGTTTACTCTGTCTCATTAATGTATTTGTTTATGTATTAATTTATTTATGCAGTTATTTATTTAAAGCAGTATGGACTGACAGATATTTATTTTATACCATAAGGACTTAGTACAAATGACATTTACATCATATTATCTAAATAAAATAAGTAAGAGTAGTTCTACAAGTTCCTTTTGTCATTTAAAATGATCTTAAAACTTTCCATATTATAGATACATGTAGAAATAATTTAATAAAGCTACAAAAATTATCATATTTTTGTACTAAAAAAATTTTGTATTCATATTTTAAGTAGTTTACCTTTTGTGAAACTTAGTATTCAGTTTAATTTTGTTTTGTTTTTGTGTTGCTATCTATTTAGGCTTTTGTTGGCTCTTCGAGACAAAGTTACAATGAAAACCCTTTATTTACTGCTATGCATCCTTATATCTTTGTGGCTTTGAGTATATTTATGATAAACCACTAGCAGTAAAATTATCAGACCAAAGGGTATGGAAATTATTTACAAATATGCTAAAAACAAAAAGAAATATAAGAGCCAAGAAAATACGTAACTAATTTATCTTGATATGAAATTACATAATAAAATAAAACAAATAACAAATATTATCTAGGAGTGGTAGCACATCCCTCTAATTCCAGTATTTTGGAGGTTGAAACGAATGGGTGGATCATAGGCTTAAGGCTAGAGCTTCAGTAACCTAAAGAGACCATTAGCAACTTAGGGGGACCCTGTTTCAAAATAAAAAGGGCTAGGGATATAGTTCAGAAATAGAATACCCATAGGTACAATCCCCAGCACCAAAAACAAACAAGCAAGCAAACAAAACCTCAAATATTAAACATTTTACTTTGGTGCAAACTTTTGAAACACTAACAGGGCAAACCTAATACATACAGTCCCTGACTTATGATAGTTTGATTTATGGTTTTTCACATTTATGATGGTGCTAAAGGAGTACACATTCAGTAAAACTGTACTTCAAATTTTCCATTTTGATCTTTTCCTAAGCTAATGATATGCCCTGTGATATTTTTTTCATGACACGGGGCAGACAGTGAGCCACAGTTCCTAGTCAGGTATGAGATTATGAGCGTAAACAACCTATACTATTGCTAAGCTGTTCAGTAGCTTGGGTATATTCAATGTATTTTCAACTTACGATATTTTCAACTTACAATGGTGACATAATCCCACTGTAAGTCAAGGAATATCTGTACATTATTTCTTATATCTAAAAATTAGATAAGTATGCTATAATGACTATGAAATCCAATATCAGTAATATTTGTATCATTTTCCTTAAAGAGCACGTTGATAATTACAGTAGAGAAATTATATAAATGAATAAAAATATTTAAAAATGAACTTTGTATACCTCTTCAGCTTAACTATCGAACTAAAAAATAGACACCTTTAGCCAATAATATGTGAAAAGTTTTCATAGGAAGAGATATTTTTAAAAAACTAGGCTATAGATATTATAAAATAAATAGCAAAATATTAAAATTAAAATATCTAATTGTACATCTTAGGCAAGCTACTCAAAAACAACTAGTTATTATAAAATTAATAATAGTTTTATTGAAGGATACTTCCTATTTATATTATAAAATCATAAAAGTAAATAACAAATATGAAATTTTTATTTTTAATGGTATGAGTTCTAGAAGGTCAGTTCCTATTTATATTTTCCTATAAAAGTTATGCCTTAGTGTTGGTCGTAGTGGTGCACACCTGTAATCCCAGTACTTGGGAAGCTGAGACAGGAGGATCATAAGTTTGAAATAAGTCTCAGCAATTTAGTGAGACTGTCAGCAACCTAGTGAGACCTTGTTTAGAAATAAAAAATAAAATAGGGCTAGGGATGTAGCTCAGAGGTAAAAGACTCTTGGGCTCAATCCCCAGCACCACAAAAAATTATGCCTTAAAAGTTGTTATGAAAAAATTTGAAATCTAAAATCAATAAAATATTTAGTTTTCCTCAAAATACCAAGTGTGATATGAATGATTCTATCACCCTGAACCTTATTATGATGTAGAATCCCAGGGCACCAATAAAAGTATATTAACTATAAAAAGAAAATTTTTAAAAAGCACATTATAATGAAACTGAAGTATAATATAATACAAAATAAGTAACACATGTTTAAAACTTCTAGAATGTTAAATTGCAAGTTAATGTGTAATTGCTTTCATTTTTTAATTGACGTACCGTGTGTTCATGTATTTCTATTTTTATTAAGACATCATTCATATCCCATATAATTCTCTATTTTTTGTGTGTGCATTGTAATCATACATCATAATAGACGTTCAGGACGATAGAAGCATATACGCACACAGCACTCTTTGAGCCCTCCCCTAGTTCCCACCTGTCTCAGCCTCCCAAGTACTGGGATTACAAGCATAAGCCATCATGCCTGGCTACAATTAATATATTTTAATAAAAATATAAGTCCATCCTCTAGGGCTGGGATGTCTAAATCAGCAACAGTAGAGTGCTTGCCTAGCATACAAGAGGTCCTGTGTTCGATCCCCAGCCCTCAAAAAAGAATTAAATAAGTCCATCCTATAGACTTGCTTGGAGATGGTTTCTCTGCTTGTTTTTGTTTTTTTTCTGTGTATAGGCCATATATTCTTATTTCTTCGCATGCCACATGCATGTGACTCCCTTGATTCACAAGAATATGTCAGTTTTTCAAAGCACTTATGAATCTTTCATTCTCCAGCTTTTCCTTTAAGGACTTTTTGCCAGCCAGTTGTCTTATCTGTTATCCACTGCCTCATGCACCTGCAAAGTTAAAGGATTGCTTTTAAATACTTTTAATAAATTCTCCTGAGGAAAAAGGCTTTTCCCCACAGAATAAACTATGAGTCAAGTCAAATAAAGACAGCCTTCCCAGTGGGGAGTGTTTTCTAGCAAATCACCAGATAGTTTAAATAATGATAATTCTTTCTGGGAGAGAGTGCTTTGAAAGAGTATTATGCTCAATCTTCCACCTCTCGTGGCTTCTCAGGGCAGGTGGTTTTCATCATAATTGTGAGCTGCTGACTTTCAAGGCTACTGAAGATATGGAAGCAAAGAGTGGAAACAGGACAGGTTATCATACTACAGACTTCACCATTTTTACTGATATTGATCTGATTTTCTTGACATGCAATGAAAATCTGCATTAAGTAGATAATTAAGTAGAAATTTAAAGATGGTGTGTACTACCCTTGGGATAGTGTGTGTGTGTGTGTGTGTGTGTGTGTGTGTGTGTGTGTGTGTTTGGGGAGGGGTGTAGCATGGACAAGACTCCTGGAATCCGGTCAGCTTGTCAGCAATTTGTGGAAGTCCCAGAAATCTGGGGTAGGAAGAATACAAGGGACAATATATGAAACAGTAAAATATATCATTTTAACCCAATAGATATTCATATAATTCAATAGATTCTGTAACAGTTGGTTTCCATTTTTTCTTTTAGCTTCCCCCAGTAGATTAAGGAATTTTCAGGTTTGGATAGGGGTCAAAATCAGACTAACGCTGGAAAAATAGTCCTAAAACCACTACCAAAGTTCACTGTCAAATAATGATTCTCTAAAAGCATTATAGATTAAAAAATCCTTTTTTAGTGTATAGAAAACAGCACATAGAAGAACCAGGTTTGGAGAACAGTTTTTTTGTGTGTATGTATGGTACTGGGGATAAAACCCAAGGGCCTTCTACTGCTGAGCTACAACCCCAGCCCTATCTTATTTTTTATTTTGAAACAGAGTCTCACTAAGTTGCAGAGGGCCTCACTAAGTTACTGAGGCTTGCTGTGAACCTGTGATCCTCCTGTCTCAGCTTCCCAAGTACTAAGATTGCAAGTGCGAGCCACCACACTGAGCTCTGAGAAGATATTTTTAATGTGCTTTTATTGGTGCATTATCATCTCACATCATAATATAAATCATGTTGACAATGACATACATGCACACAGCACTTGGTGTCCACCTTGCCTCCCCATCTCCCCCGCTCCTTCCCCAGACAGAGTACTGAGATTGACATTGGTATTTTTACATATGTACACATAGTCAATGGTAGTATTTCCATTAATGAACCTCCATCTTCCCCCCTCCCCTTCCCTTGGACCACTTTCCTGCTCCAGTGGAGAAGATATTTTTAAGTCAGTAAATTGCTTTCAAGCCTGACATGGTGGCACCTGCCTATAATCCTAGAACTTGGGAGGCTGAGACAGGAGGATCTTAGGTTCAAGGTCAGCTTCAACAACTTGGCCAGACCCTCAGCAACTTAGCAAAATGTAGTTTTAAAATAAAAATAAAAAGAGCAGGGGTGTAGCTCAGAGGTAGAAACACCTGTATTTAATCCCTAGTACAAAAAACAATTGTTTCAGCAACTAAGTCACAATGTGCATAGCACCATGCTAGAATCAGTCATGGGGATTGAGTGGGAGAAATAGATACAAGTAAGAACAGTATGGAGTCACTATCCAGGAATTTATTTCTAAGCAAGGGAGGTCTAAAGCAAAATATATAATAAGTTAAAATATGGGAAGTACCTACAAAGGGTACACGTGGAGTACTCCGAAGGTGTAGAAGAGGATAGAGAGACACAAGGTTATTTGATACAGACCAGAAAGGGTAGACAGAATTTCCCACTAAGGCCAACATAGGCATTATGTATTGGAAGAAAATGGAATCCTGTGCTCACTTAGGCAACACCTATACTAAAGTTGGAAGGGTACAGAGAAGATCAGCATGGCCCCTGAGCAAAGATGACAGACAAATTCAAGAAGCATTCCATATTTCTAACCAATGTAGTTTATCTGTGAACGGATGATTCGATAATGAAAATGAGATATATATGCTCAATGGAGTTTTACTCGGCCTTAAAGAAGAACAAGATTATGTCACTTGGAGGAAAATGAGTGGAACTAGGAAATATTATGCTAAGTGAGATCAACCAGCCTCTGCAAAATTAAGGTTCGTATGTTTTCTCTCATATGTGGAAGCTAGAGAAAAAATAGGAAACAAAAGGAACTTCAGATCAATGAGGAGAGACCAATAAAATAATGGAAGGAGTAGGGGAGAGAGGTGGGGAGGGGGAAAAGAACGATTTAGGAAGGTAACCGTTTAAATAATGTTATGTCCATACCTGAATGTATCACTATCAGTCTCATTAATATGTATGAGAAGGAGGAGGGGGAAGTGGGGTGGGATGTGAAGGGAAGTACAATGATGTTTGTACATATGTTTGTATCACTTCGAATCTCACTATGAAGTATAACAATGCACCAATAAAAGAATTTTTTAAAAAAGATTCCAAGAAAAATAAAATAAAAAAGAAAAGAAGATGGAATCCAGTGTGACCTGTTCATTTAGCAGATACAGGGAGAAGAGAGTAAGTCTTGAAAAGTAGTTGAGGATAGATCATGAAGGACCTTGACTGAAAAGCTAAAGAATTTGTGTAGTATTCTGTTGACAATAGTAAGTCAATTGCTAATTATTTTCAGGGGAATCCAGCCACCTTTCAGCACCTCTTAGGTATAGACCTCTTTCATTTGGATCCTCAGGACTGGGCAGAGGCTGCCCTTCCTACCTTTCTTCTGCTCTGAGTTAGGGATGCCCTTAGTGCACCCGGCCTTGCTAGATGGAGAAAGTCCTCCTAGTAAAAACTGGCAGATACTTTTAACAGAAGGAATTGATATGAATGAAGTTGCATTTTAGTAAATTCAAATTTGAGGTCTTTGACAGAAGAAATTAGAGCCAAGAGGCAATGGACAGGGCAGACAGCAGTTAGAGGTCCAGGGAGATGTTGCAAGGGTTATCGATATCGAATCACAGAATGTGAGGAATCAACATCACACAGTATGCAGAAAAGCCAACTGGATACCAGGCCAAAGTGACTCCGATTTTGTAGAAAACAACTGGGGATGGGGAGACTTAGATGCAAAAAAGAATGTGATCTGTAAAGAGACATATATGGAATCAGTGGCTGAACTTAGAGGGAAAAAAAATTGAAAGAATTAAGGCCACTTCCTCTGTTCCTTCCTCGGACTTGCACTGCCAGACCCTCCAGCTGTTATCCACCTTTGATTAACCTTTAGGCCACTGGGTGTTGGGTTCCTGGTGTCTAGTTAGATCCAGCTCTGCTGCCTGGCATCAGAGCCAGAGCTGTGTGTACCCTCAGCCTCTTCCAGCAACACTACCCTCCCCTCAGTTAAACTGGTTCCCCAGCTGTCAGAACAGGTGGCACATGGAAAGAGCTTGCTAAGAGGACAAAAACCGTCTGGAGTCTGGGAGAAACTGGGTTCCTAAGAGAACCGAGTGAAGAAGGGGGACATGGAGCCAACTGTCAGGCAGGATATAAAAGAGAAAATGGGTAAGCAGGAAACGGTGTATGTTAGAAAATGCGAAGGGATCCGATGAGATGGACAAAGGGAAATGTGAGAGAGGCTGGTGATGGGGGTGGGAAAATAGGAGGGAGGAATGTGGTGGGGAAAGAAACGTGTGTAACGAATTAGGGCAATGATCTCAGAAGAATCCTATCACCAAACAAAATTACATGAACAGCTTCCAATAAAGAATGCAAAATTACCATGGTATTTTATTAACATAAATCTAATCTATAAATTCAAATGTATAATCAACTTATAAAATTAATTTTGAAAGTTCACAAGTTACGGTATATTCCAACGTGTTAAATTTGATCCATGAATATATGAATATATATGTTTGAGGGTTTTGATTCATAAGCAAAATATATGCACTTGAAGGACTGGAAATGAAACATTTTCTGATGCTCTACATCCTTTTTATAGGGCCAGTTTTTCTGTAGAACATACCTTAAAGCCACTGGCTTTGCATGGGCTGTTTCCTAAGTTGATTGGCTATTTGGTAGGGAAGTTCAAAAGAAAAGCCTTCAAGAATTAAAGGAATAAAAAGTGTGATGAAGAAATTCAGACAATAGAACTTATAAAATGTCAAAGACCCTGAGAATAGTGTAGGTGGACAATGAACTGAAGAAAAACATCATGTTGAATATTTTAATTTTCTATTAAAAAACGAAACATATCCTCCTGCTTTGTAATATAGAACACAAAAATAAAGCCTGGCAAAATCTTCTTGACTAGTGGAGGATATGAAAAAGGACATATTTTTATGATACTGAGGATTGAACCCAGGGGCATTCTACCTTTGAACTATACCCACAGCCCCATTTTATTATTTTATTTGGAAACAGGGTCTCACTAAGTTGCAGAGGGTCTCTCTAAGTTGCCGAGGCTGTCCTTGAACCTGTGATCTTCCTGACTCAGTCTCTGAAGTACTACGATTACAGACATGTAATTCTTAAAATGGAGATTTATGTTTATCAATTAGAAACATGAGAGTTTTAAACAATGAAAGCACCATTTTACAGCATACAAAGTTCATAATAAAGCAAAACAGTAAGACGAGAATATAAAGATTTCAGATCTGTTTTTCTAATATCAACTGCTGTTTTACCTAAGCTAAAAGGGATAGATGGGGTTTGCTTAATGCTTAACAAGGGCTATTGAGTTCTGGAAAATACGTCTTCAGCCAATTTTGTCCTGTGAACATCACTGAGTATACTACACAAACTAAAAAATCTTCAGTATCACTAGGCAATATATTCTTACGGGACCACCTATATGCAAACTGCTGTTGGCAAAAACATCATTATGCTGCACATGAGTAGTTTCTTCCACTAAAGCAGAGGCTCTTAATCTAAGTTATGACTTCAAGGTATATCTGAGCCCTATGAAATTATGTGGAAAATTTTACATGCATGCATACATGTTTTCTGAGAGGAATATCCAAAGCTTTCATGTAATTCAAAAAAGTGTTTGTGTCTTTCCTCCAAAAAATGAAGGTGAGGAACTGAAGGTTCCTATCTCCAAGAAGGTAACCCGGAGTTTCAAAGTGTGCGGTTTGCAAAAACAAAAGTCTTTTGAAGAAGGTGAAATTTTTTTGAATAAAAGCACTAAACGATAATGTTTCAAGAGCCTTCTGGCTTCCATGATGACAAAATGTCACCCTCCAAAATTAATGTAAGGTTTTTGTGCAAGGAAACTATTGATAAAGCACTATTCAGGCAGCAACATTTTGTACTGCAAGTGACAGCTGAGAAAAAGAGATGGATTTGGCATTACAAAAGTTCATGAAGGAAGCTTTCTTAACGGAAAAAAAAAAAGGAACATTGTGACCATACTGGTATCTAAAACTGACCAAAGACTTTAAATCATTCCATTTTTACCCAACATTTAATTTCTGATGCACATTATAATAGCACCATCTTGTGGTACATAATAAAAATGCAAGATTTTAGGTGGCTCTTTTGAGTGAACCCCGCGGGTGGTGCAGGGGATAATTAGTACACATTCAGAGGATTCTCAGAGCCAAAGTCATTTTCATAATAATGCTAATATGTCACTTGCCTTTATCACTGTGTTGTCATATGCACTTGTGGTGCAAAAGCAATGGAGGAGCTGGTCGTGGTAGCTACACACCTGTAATCTCAGTACTAGGGAGTCTGCGACAGGAGGATCGCAGGTTCGAGGCCAGCCTCAGCAACTTAATGAGACCCCCTCAGCAACCTAGTGAGACCCTGTTTTAAAGTAAAAATAAAATAAGCTGGAGATCTAGGTGAGAAGTGGAACACCCGAGTCCAATTCCCAGTAAAACACACACACACACATGTGCGCACGTGCAACATCAGGTGAAACTGCAAACACCTTAGCATGAATCATGGTAGTAATTACAAATTATACTGTTAGTCATTGCATTCTTCACTCACACGTATTTGCATTAAACAAAGAGCCAGGTGTACTGATGAAGTAGCCAAAACATTTTAATTTAGGAGACAGACTTGTAGGAATTGCCGAACAGGAATTTGCTTTCCTGTTGATTTTGCTCACAAGAAATCCTCCATAGAATTAAGGAATTTCTGCAAGTAGACATTTATGAGCATCATGGATAAGATTCTTTTGCTTGAATCCTAACTCTTTCATAATCTGCAAGTCTCTGATTTCTTATCTCTAAAATGAGAAGATTCCTAGGAATTGCCTCGCTGAGTAGATTAAAAGCTTATAGCTAGCTTTTAGAACTGGCTTGTGTCAGTTCTTCTAATGTCTTCTTCTCCTCCTTGTGCCAAGAGTTTATCAAACCCTTTTTATCTTCATAGCAACTCTATGAAGTTGATATTATCATACCCCTTTTCAAGTGGGAAAGTTGAGGCCAGGAGAGATGCAAGTCTCTTGCTTAAAGTCACACAGCAACGAGGAAGCACAGGAAGACTTGAACCCTGGCCATGTACTCCAGAGGAGTAAGCCTCTTGCAGTTTTGAATACAGGAAGAACTAGAAGACAGCCATAAAGGAATAGGAGATGGTACAGTTAGCTGAGACCTACAAATTGGTGAACAAGTAGCACAAGAAAGACAGAAATTACAATTGGGCCTCTAAGAAATATTTATGAAAATTAGCTATACAAACCAAGAATCGAATGTGAATCTCAATACCCAGATGCATCCCCACCTTTATAAGATTTTTAACGAAAAATAATATGAAGAGAGTTGATAGTTCTAATGGATGCATGAACCCAAGAGCCACTAACAAAATGGCAGAACTGATACAGCATCAAATTTGTCCTGTAAGGTCCTTGGAACCTAATGCTATATAAAGAAAACATCAAATTCCCTCAGTCATCTGATTGTGTAACAACAATTAATCAAAGAGAAAAATCACAGCCCCCTGACTGCATAATTCAACTTAAAGTCATACTTTTCCACAGTTATAATATGGACCTCAAATCTCTCAAAGGCAATTAATCTTAAGATATTACCAATGTTATTTTTTGTCCATTTAAAATATATAGATTTCACTGTAACAAATCCTTTTTGTTAATTATAACCATTGAAATTCTGGAATCATGAAATTATATTTTTCCAGGCATGTTAGCACACTCCTATAATACCAGTACTTGGGAGGCTGAGACAGGAAAGTATTGCAGGTTCAAGGCCAGCTTCAGCAAGACCCTGTTTCAAACTAAAAAATAAAAGGGCTGGAGTATAGCTCAGAAGTAGAATGTCCCTGGGCTTAATCCCCAGTAACCCCCCCCCCAAAAAAGAAATTATACTTAAGTTGAAACTCATCATAACTACCTATCTATCTCAACTATGGAAAGATACAACCAATTGCATCTGAATACATGGCTTGGGGTCTATTCCTTCTCCTCACTTCTACTCTCCAACTTCTTCCCTCCCATCCTACCACAGCCCTCCAGCTTGGAGTGGCCTAATAAAATAGAAGGCTTTGGCTAAAGCATGCAGGACAACTGCTGTGTGTATGGAGGAGTGTTTTGTCTGTACCTGTGGTGGTTGTTGTTGTTGTTTTCAATGAAAAGTTTGAAGGTTATTATAAATTATAAGAGAAGATTCATTTATTTGGGGTTTTCAAGATGTTTAGTACAAAAATAGAGCTTTATTAGAAATATCTTCTATATAAAAAAAGAAATATCCTCTATCAATTATTTTTATCTATGTATTAGTTGTACATATTTTCTTTTATGATACTGGGAATTAAACTCAGGGGTGTTCTACCCCTGAGCTGCACCCCCAGCCCTTTTTAGTTTTTAATTTTGAAACAGGGTCTCACTAGGTTGCTGAAAGTCTCACTAAGTTGCTGTGGCTGGCCTTAAACCTGAGATTCTCCTGTTTCAGCCTCCCAAGTACTAGAATGGCCAGCAAGTGCCACCACACCCAGTGGTGGAATGGTAGCTTTGACTTATATTTCTATAATGATTACTAGTATTGAGTAAATTTTCATGTGCATATTGGCTTAGTTGTACATATTAAGTAAATGACACTCCCTTCTGAGTCATGATCTTTTCCTCACTAACATCCTTGGGCAAAGTATAGACTCTAACACTCTGTGCCCTGATATTGGCCTTTAGTGAGAAATTCAGGGATTTCATCATGTATTCTCTCACTCCATTTTATAGAAATGTTGTTTTTCCTTCTGAACTTCCTTCCTGCTCTACCACCACACAATACTCTTCATGGTATTTCCTTGCTTTGGCCCAAAGCTATTGGGCAAAGTTGGAAGGAGTCTCTGACCTCCCTCATTTCATTTTGGAATCAAATTTCTTTCTTCTTCAGCAGCCTGAGAAATGAATTGGGTCCTCAGGCCTGCCACTCTCCTCTGTCATCATCAGCTGATGTGGTGGTGTGTTTTTTGTTGTTGTTGTTGTTGTTGTTTTGGGTTTTTTTTTCTTTTTGTCCAGCGCAGGCTTTGATAATGGTGAAAAGAATAGATGCCACGGTTATTCAGACCTGCCAGCTCTCAAAGCCCTCGACTGGAGAAAAGCCACATGAAGACATTTGGAAGCACACTTGATTCCTGTGAGAGAATTTTATTTTCCTGTAATTGCTTTTGCTTTGAGAAACTGAAGGGGTTTGAAACAAACAGGACTCTCAGTTGGCCATTCCCACAGTCCAGTTGGGTCTACTTTAGAATCTGACAAGTGGAACAAAAAGAACCTTGAATTTGGTACACACTTGGGTTTGGCAGTATTGCTTCTTGTGATCTTCAGCAAAAAAATAAGAAAGAATTCAGTGTGCAGGACAGATCCCAGAAATTGCCAGGCATGGCTTTCATCTTTCCATTCATGACCACTAATGCAGAAAGGTGGATGCATACCAAAATACAAGTATTTCTGTTGTGTCCTAACAATGTTTTATTCTATTAAGTTTCAACACTTCTGACTTTTTCACATTCTGTGTAAGAAAATAAGAAGTTTGGGAAAAGCCCATACTGAGGCACTTCCCGAAATCTTCTGTTTACCTCAAGGAAAGGCACTCATGGGCTTGAGTTGCAAACTGAACTAGCTGCTTATGGAATGGAGCACCATTTCTACTCCAACAAATGTCTAGCAGAGAAACTAGGATTCTTCTGACCTGGATATTTGGCAGATAGCTTATGTATAAAATGAGCCTGGTACTTCAAGGAAGACAACAAACAGCCTTCAAGCAAGAACTCAAATTTTGGATAACGTGTATCTACGACTGTGAGCTTCACAGTTTCCTAATACATTTCTGATGATATTGTTGGTTGTAGTAATGAATATGATTTTCTAAATGCTATGTAATTAAATGTCAATAGTAAACCAATATTTTTAAAATAGCCAACCAATTCATGGTCCTACAAAATGAGGAATGTGTAAAGGTTACATTCAAAGGATAAGATGGATGAAAGGATTTATGTAACAGAATAGGAAAGGTCTTTGACAGGTTTTCAAAATTCACATTGTGGTCATCCTTTAAGAAACTACCAGGTTCTCATAGTGAATATTGGAGGAAAAAACCCTCATATTTTCAGCAGAGGGAAAGGAGAAGCAATCACCTGAAGTATGCCAAAGTATTCCCTTCTTTTTAATAAGGACTATCCTCAAGGAAAAATATTTTACCAGAGCATAAACTTTTGGAATTTTATCAGAAGCTGACTGGGGGAGCCATGGTTTGTTTTTATTGTTGTTGTTGATGGTGGTGGTGGTGGTGGTGGTACTGGGGATTGAACCCAGGGGCAGTCCTTTGTCTGTTTTTCTTTTATCTTATTATGATCAAACTGATTTTTTATAGATGTAAGAACAATTAACATAAGTCTACCCTCCTAATGTTTTTAAAGCATATAATACAATATTCTTGACAATAGGCACAATGTTATACCATAGATTTCTGGCACTTTTCCATCTTGCTTGACTGAAACTTTGCGTCTGTTATTAATCACTCCTCATATTCCCCTCCCTTCAACTCCTAGTAATCACTATATCACTCTGATGCTATGAATTTAACTATTTTAGATACCTTGTGCAAGTTGAATCTTGCAATATTTGACACTATGTCTAGATTATTCTACTTAGTATAATGTCAATATTCATCCGTATTATCACATATTTCTGAATTTCCTTCTTTTAAAACAACTAATCAGTTTTCTATTGTATGTATATATTTTCCTTATCTATTCATCTGTTAACGGAAATTTAGATGTTTCTACATCTCAGCCAATTTGAATAGTGTTGCAATGAACATAGAAGCTTTTACATCTCTTCAAGATCCTAATTTAAATATTTTGGATAAATACCAAGAAGCAAGATTGGAGAACCCTATAATGTTTCTAATTTTAACTTTTAAGGAACCTCCCTAATATTTTCCCCAGTAGTTGTGTCATTTTGCATTCCTGCCAATGCTGTGTGTTTCGCTTTCTCCACACCCTCGCCAACACTTGCTATTGTTTGTCTTGTTTTGTGATAATAGCCATTGTAACAGGTGATAGGTGACATCACATTGCGGTTTGGATTTTTATTTCCCTGATGATTATTGACATCAAGCATTTTAGTATATACCAGTTCATCATTTGTATTTCTTCTTCAGAGAAATGTCTATGAAAGTCCTTAGCTTGATTTTTAAAAAGATCATTATTTTTTTTTTCCTGTTGGATTATAGGAGTTACCTATTATAGGAATCCCCCTATTTTGCCTATGAATCTCTTATCAGATATAAGATTTACAAATATTTTCCCATTACATAGGTTGCCTTTTCTTATTATTTTCTTTGTGGTGCAAAAGCCTTTTAGCTTGATGTAGTTCTGCTTCTCTGTTTTTCTATTGTTTTCTGTGCTTTTGTTTCATATCCATTAAATCACTGCCAAGACCAATGTCATGAAATTTCCTGACAATGTCTTCTTGAAACATTTCTACAGCTTCAAGTCTGATATTTAAATCTTTAATACATTGAAAATTGGTTATTACATATGGTATAAGAAAAGGGTCAGATTTTATTCTTTTGCATATAGATATTCAGTTTCCCAACACCATTTATTGACAAGACTATCCTTTCCCCATTGCATATTTCTGGCAGTATTTTGAAAATAAACCCATTTCTGTTACTCTCCAAATTCCTGGATTTTTGCAGACAATTGAGAGTTTGAGGAAGCCATTTGTTTATTTATATATTCAAAGTATGTTTATTAAGGCTTACTATTTTCTAGGCACTGTGCTTACAGCTATGGTGCAATAATTTAAAATCTAGTAATAGCATTTCTCTCGAAAAAAGAACTCTGAGAACAAATGTAGGAGACTTAAAATTACAGTATGGTGTACTAAGGTACCACAGTAGGGGCAAACAATGACTATTATGAGAGTATAGAGGAGGATCATTTGATTTATAGTAATGTAGAGTATTGAAGGATAAAAGGAACACAAGAAAACAATATTACCAGCAGGGGGAGTAACCAGCAAATGCAAAATTTCAGCACCTAAGAGCAAGACATACTAGGGATACTGCAAAGAGTGCATGCAGGAAGTAATACTAGAAAGGAGTGAGTAGTCAAATTGAGAAGGTCTTTTATTCCAAGTTAAATGCTTGGGAATTGGCCCTGAAGAGCCAAAAATATACGCTGGAGAAAAGACAGCTTTTTCAAATGGAAACACTGGATAGCCATATATAGAAATGAAATTATAAAAAATGAATATATGTATATTATGTATATAATTTCATTACATATAAAATATATAGATAGATAGAGAAAATGAAATTAGACCTAAATTTTCGCCCTGCAAAACAGTCAGCTCAAGATGGATAAAAGACCTAGAAATTAGACCAGAAACTTTGCAATTACTAGAAAAGGGCATAGGACCAATTCTCCAACATATATAGGTACCTCGATAAGACTCTTAAAGCTCAGGAAGTAAAACTGTGAATCAATAAATGAAATGTCCTCAACTTGAAAAGCTTCTGCACAACAAAGGAAACCATCAAGAGTCTGAAGAAAGAGCATACAGGATAGGAGAAAATATTCACCAACTACTCCTCTGATAGATGACTAATAATGGTTTAAGTTTTCTATATCTTCATGGCTCAATTTCGGAAGAATGTATATGTCTAGAAATTTGTCAATTGCTTCTAGATTTTCCATTTTGTTGGAGTATAGTTTTTCAAAGTAGTTTCTCACGGATCCTCTGGATTTCCACACTGTCAGTGGTAGCATCACCTTTTTCATCTCTTATTTTGGTAACTTGGGTTGACTCTTTCTTTTGGTTAGGTTGGCTAGTGGTTTATCTATTTTGTTTATTTTTTCAAGAAACCAGATTTTGGTTTTGTTGATTTTCTGTATTTTTATTCTCTACTTCATTAATTTCTGCTCTGATTTTAGTAATTTCCTTTCTTCTACTGGCTTTGGGGTTAGACTGTTCCTGTTTTTCAAGGGTTTTGGGCTGTGTCATTGGGTTATTTATTTGGTGATTTTCTGTTCTTCTTATGTAGGCACTCAGTGCTATAAATTTTCCTTTTAATACTGCCTTCAAGGTGTCCCAGAGGTTTTGATACATTGTATCTGTGTTTTCATATGTGTCCAGGATTTTTAAAATTTCTCCCCTTCTTTTTTTTTTTTTTTTGTTTGTTTGTTTGCGGTACTGGGGATTGAACTCAGGGGCATTCTACCTCCAAGCTATACCCCCAGCCCTATTTTTTATTCTTTATTTTGAAACCAAGTCTCACTGAGTTGCGGAGTGCTTCACTAGGTAGCTGAGGCTAGCCGCGAACCCGGATCCTCCGGTCTCAGCCTCCCGAATGCTGGGATTACAAGCGTGTGCCACCACGCCCGGCTCTCCCCTTACTTCTTATATGACCCATTCTTAGCTCAGTAGTGTGGTGTTCAGTCTCCATGTGTTTATGTGGTTACTCTGGGTCTTCTTATAGTTAATTTCCAGTTTCATTCCATTGTGGTTTGAAAAGACTCAGGGGATTATATCACATGCTTTGAATTTGCTAGTGCTCACTTTGTGACCCAGGATGTGGTCTATTTTGGAGAAGGTTCCGTGAGCAGCTAAGAAAAATGTGTATTCAGCTGTAGTTGGGTGAACTATTCTGTATGTATCTAATAGGTCCTTTTAGTTTATTATATTCTTTAGGTCTGAGGCATCTTTACTGACCTTTTGTCTAGAAGATCGGTCTAGTGATGTGAGAGGGGGTTGAAGTCTCCCAGTATTATTGGATCAGGATCTATGTGTGACTTTATATCACGAAGGGTTTGTTTTATGAAAGTGGCTGCACCTAAGTTTGGGGCATAAATATTGACTATTGTTATTTCCTCTTCCTGAATTGTTCCTTTTACCAGTAAGATATGACCTGCTTTGTCTCTTCTAATAAGCTTAGGCTTGAAGTCTAATTTGTCTGATATCATAGTTGCTACTCCTGCTAGTCTTCGAGTTCCATTGGTATGGATTACCTTGCTCCAGCCCTTCACTTTAGTTTGTGAGAATCTTTGCTTGTAAGGTGTGTTTCTTGCAGGCAGAATATAGGTGGATTCTGGGTTTTAATCCATTTTGCCACCTTGTGCCTTTTTATTAGGGAGTTGAAGCCATTTATATTCTGTGTGATTATTGAGAGATGATTTTTTAATTCCTAACATTTTGAGTTTTAACTTCTGTTTGAAATAGTGTTTGTTCTTTTCTTAGTTGTTTGCTTCCTGGAAATTATTGTTTCTCTGGTTCTGATGTTTATTTTTTGTACCATTTTCTTATATGGTTTTGAATGCATATTGCTAGTATTTTTGTTTAGAATTTTTACAACTACATTTATCAAGGATCTTGGTCTTTAATTTTCTTTTCTTGAGGGATCTTTATTCAGTTTTGGTATTAAGGTGATACTGCCCTCATAGTAGTTTGGAAGGATTCCATCTCTTTCGATTTGACAGAATAACTTGTAAATTATTGGGTTTAGCTCTTCTGTGAAGGTTTTGTAGAATACAACTAAGAATTCATCTGGACCTGGGCTTTTATTTGATGGAAGGCTTTTTATTGCTGTTTCTCTTTGCTTGCTATTGGTTGGTTTTGGTTTTCTAAACCCTCTTGAGATTACATCTAACCCCAATAAGAATGACAATCATCAAGAAGTCAAACAATAATAAATGCTGATGAGGATGTGGGGAAATAGGAACTGTTCTACACTGTTAGTGGGATTGCAAAATAATACAGCCCCTATGAAGATCAGTGTAGAGATTCCTCAGAAATTGGGAATGGATCCACCATACGATCCAGCCTATACCTTTCCAAAAGGACTGAAATCAGAATATTATGGTGAGCCGGGCGTGGTGGCGCACACTTGTAATCCCAGCATTCGGGAGGCTGAGACCGGAGGATTCGGGTTCGCAGCCAGCCTCAGCTACCTAGTGAGGCACTCCGCAACTTAGTGAGACCCTGTTTCAAAATAAAGAATAAAAAATAGGGCTGGGGGTGTAGCTTGGAGGTAGAATGCCCCTGAGTTCAATCCCCAGTACCACAAAAAAAAAAAGAATATTATGGTGATACATGCATATCCATGTTTATAGCAGCACAATTCACAATAGCCAAATTATGGAACCAACCTAGGTGTGCATCACCAGATGAATGAGTAACAAAATTGTGGGCTATACACACAATGGAATTCTACTCAAGCAATAAAGAAGAACAAAATAATGTCATTTGCAGGAAAAGGGATGGACCTGGAGAACATTATACTACGTGAGATTAGCCAGTCACAGAAAGTGAAGGGTCATATGTTTTCTCTCATATGCAGAAGCTAGAGAGTAATTGGGATACCAGAGAGACTTCAGATAATGGAGGGGAAACTTCAGTGGAGCCAGGAGGTGGTCTAGTAGGGGAGGGGTAGGGAGAGGGGGTATCAGTGAAGGAATCACTTCCACTAACATTCTGTACATATGTGAGAATGCCAATGCCAATCTCAATACCCTGTATGGGGAAGGCGAGGGCAATGAGGAGGGAGCCAGAGGAAAGCCCACCAAGTGCTGTGTGCATGGATGTCCCTATCACTCTGAACTTCATTATAATGTGAGACTACAATACACCAATAAAAATATAAAAATAATTAACTAATTAATTAAAGATGGAAAAGAACTCAAATAAGAAAAATCAGAAAAGGCCAATAAAGTGAAGAAAAATGGAAATCAAAGAAATTTAAATTAAAATAAGAATGAGATATCTTTGGGGTTACAAAACTGGAAAAAATCAAACTATAATATCCAGTGTTGAAATGAGGGTAGAGAAATACTCTCAGATGCTATTGTCATGAGTGTAAACTGATAAAATTTCTCTAAAGGAAAATTTGAAAATATATACTTAAAATGCTTAAGTATTGCCTTTATAAGTCTTCTAGTTTATTTCTGGGAAATAATTAGACAAAAGATCAAAGATCTATGGATAAGCATGTTCACTGAAACATTATATTTGTAATATCAAAAATTAGAAACAATCTAATGTCCAAAAAAGTGATAGTTAAAATAGATTCAGCTACATCAAAACAATGGAACCCTGAAATTATATTATTTCCTTCCAAATATGTTTTGGAACCAGGCATGGTGAACATGGTTGAAATCCCAGCACTTGGGAGGCTGAGGTAGGAGGATCACAGGTTCAAGTACTCTGTTTCAAAATAAAAATAACTGGGGATTTAACTTGGATTTAGAGTATCCCTGTGTTCAATTTCCAGTACCAGTATCACAAAAAAGATGTTTGTTTGAACATAGGGTTTCTTTATCTTTGGAGGAAAACTTAAGAATATGAAAACTGAGCCGGGCATGGTGGTACACACTTGTAATCCCAGCATTTGGGAGGCTGAAACCAGAGGATCCGGGTTCCTGGCCAGCCTCAGCTACCCAGTGACACCCTCCGCAACCTAGGGAAACCCTGTTTCAAAATAAAGAATAAAAAAAAGGGCTGGGGGTATAGCTCACAGGTAGAATGTCCCTAAGTTCAATCCCCAGTACCACAGGGAAAAAAAAGCATATGAAAACTGAGTTGGGTGTAGTGGCAAATATCTGTAAACTCAGGACTTGGGAGGCTGAGAAAAGAGGATCACAGGTTCAAGACCAGTCTCAGAAACTTAGTGAGACTCTCAGCAACCTAGTGATACCTTGTTTCAAAACAAACAAACAAAAAATTTGTTTTGAAGGCTGTGAGTATAGCTCAGAGGTAGGTTCAATCCCCACTACCACAAACACAAAAAGAATATGATTGCTGGATCATATAAGTATATTGCCCAATTGTATTTTAAGGATTTTTTTCAAGGCTAATATTTTGTTACTTAAATACACTTGAAAAATATATTTGGAATATTAACCCTATATAAGGCTTTAGGTTTGGCTATATTTATTTTTCTTTTTGTAGTATGTAAAGATAAAATGATAGCAATTTCTGACCTCTAGGGACATACATTTTACTTAGAAATGTGGGCAAACAGCCGGGCGTGGTGGCGCACGCTTGTAATCCCAGCATTCGGGAGGCTGAGACCAGAGGATCCAGGTTCGCGGCCAGCCTCAGCTACCTAGTGAGGCACTCCGCAACTTAGTGAGACCCTGTTTCAAAATAAAGAATAAAAAATAGGGCTGGGGGTGTAGCTTGGAGGTAGAATGCCCCTGAGTTCAATCCCCAGAACCACAAAAAAAAAAAAAAGAAAAGAAAAGAAATGTGGGCAAACACCTACAAAACTGGGAACGCAGATGACTGATGTGGATCAGAATTACAACAGGTTAAAGAAGCAGACAGGCAACATAACTGAAGGTGATGGGAGGGGGAAAAGGGAAACACCCTAATGCACATGACATACTTTCATGAACATTTCAAAGTCAATCACTAAACTGAACATGAGAAGGAGGGAGGGGGGAGGGGAGGGCGTGGGAATTGGGGAAGGGTTAAATGAGAGATGTGTGTAGCTTGTGTCTCATTAAGATGTATGATTATAATGCACCAATAATAATAAAAAAGAAGCAGACGTCCCTGTAAATAGAGTAGTTAGGAAATATATATGGGGCAAAATGGGATGGAGACCTGCTTTCTGAGTTAGTAAAGTCTGATTTTGTAGAGACCAACTGTAGCAAGCAGAGCATTTTTCAGTTGAGGAGCAGAGTAGACAAAGGCTTAGAGTTCGAAATAATCATGGCACATTAGGAAGAAAATGAGAACAAAAAAATGCCCCAGTCTTGATAGGAGGTTCCACTGGGCCAGGGCCACCCACACAGCCATATCTTGTATGCACTGAATATCTCTAAAATCTGTCATTTACCTAGATTCTAAGGCAAATCCAATGCTAGCTAAACTCCTAAGGAATGGAAGTAAGAGAAAACAGTTGGGGCTTCTGAATCTTTCTCTGTCCTTTATATAGGGTAGATCAGCTCTTCTTTTATGCATTTTGTTTGGACCCAGAATTCACTTGAAAATAGGAGCGCGCTCTCTCTCTCTCTCTCTCTCTCTCTCTCTCTCTCTCTCTCTCTCTCTCTCTCTCTCTCTTTTTCTCTGTTTCCTTCCTGCTATCCTTCCTTCCTTTTTTTCTTTCTATTTTCTTTTCTTGCTTCTCTTTTTGGGAGACATCTTTTGCACAAAGAAAAGTAGTTTGAAAAGTATAATGGAAAACCAGCGAGTGATAAGTTTAAATAGGTAGGATGGGGTTACAACACAAAGTATCTTGATTCCAAGCTCTGGAGTTCGGGATGAATTTTGAAGAGCAATCTGAGGTAATAAGAGAAATTGACTCAAGATCTTGTTCTTGCTTTGGAAACAACAGAAGGCTGCATGAAAGAAAATAAAATCCAAGTGTGGTGGCACACACCTGTAATCCTAGGTGTGAGACAGGAGGATCCCAGGCTCAAGGCCAGCACATTATAAATTTGTGAGACCCTGTTTCAAAATAAAAATAAAATAGAGCTGGGGTTGTAGCTGAGAGATAGAACCTCCCTGTGTTCAATCTCCAGTACCAAAAAAGAGAGAAAGGGAGATTCAGGACCTCTGAAAGAAAATGAGTTAATGGCAACTGGCAAGAAGAGAAGCGAGCAGAAGAGAAATTCCCCAGGGACTAAGGGCAGCAAAAAATGGGTCACAGAAAAATAAACTAGTGAATGACAGAACCCATGGGTTTAACAAATAAGAAGTCCTGTATTTTTTGCTGACTGGTTTGAAAGAATAGAAGTAGGGTGGGGAATATCTCATGATTAAGAGATGAGTCAGTAGCCCAAACAGGAGAAGAGCAAAAGAGGGGTCTAAAAGAGAAAAAAAATGATGGCTCTAAAGAAAATACTACAGCTCTGCTCCCTGGCCTCACTAGGCATTGGGTATACTAGGCTTCATTCCTAGCAAGGCAATGTTTAGGCCATAACAAAGTGAAAACCAGATGTGATAATCCAAGTGATAACTGCAGTTATAGCCTGTGGGAATATTGCATAGCAAATGAGCCATAGATAGTCACAACTCAGCCCTTAGGCCACCAGTGAGTCATCACAACAGCCAGAGATTGCACCACCGAGAAACTCAGAGGTTCATATGGGAACACCCAGCCACTGCTTGCCAGGTGGGAGGGTATTCCAATAATAGATCTTGGTCTGTGCCATCAATGACCTTATGTATGTGGCAGGGAGTGAAGAAAGAACATGGTGTCTATTACTAGCAAGGCCATACAACCGTAACATAATAATCTCAAATGTTCTTGGTGCCAAGGTAGAGTTCTCAAAAATGCAAGAGGATGGACAGTGGTACCAAGGACATTTCTCATTTAGCTGGGGAAACTACTAGGAAGCAGCTCTGGTTCTTACCAAATAACCCCTGTCAACAGGATTAAAGGCACCAGATTTAATATGACCTTGGTTAACATTTTCTTTCCAGCTAACCTCAGAATTCTCTGGGTTGTGATGGAACATTTACAATAACCCTTGGAAGACTATAAAATCTTTATTTCAGTTATACACATGGTAGCTGTAAGTATCTCTTGAGGGAAAAAAAAGTATCAATAAAATTCTCCTGAAATCCAAATCTGAAATGTTCCCAGAACATATTTCTAAAAATAGGTCTCAGGAGGAAAGTGACTACTATTTTAATTCCTTGGAAAGAAACCACTCAAAAAATGAATACTATGAAAAGAGACTAAGGAAGCATAATTCATGTTATGCCATTTGGCATATAATCTCAGGTTTCTAATACCTTAATGCTACTCCCCATGATAACACATTCCTCTTCACACCTGTGCAAAAGGTAAGATCAGACTATCCTGTGGACTTTGCTAATGTATTAGTAGAACCTAGTGCTGTTTTTCCTAGATAACATATTTCTGTTTTAAATAGACATTTCTCCAAAGAAGGCATACAAACAGCCACCAGCTATACGAAAATATATCAATCACTAACTATCATGGAAGTAACTATCAAAACCAAAATGAGATATCAACTCAGACCTGTAATCCCAGGTTACTTGGGAGGCTGAGACAGGATGATTACAAGTTCGAGGCCAGCTTCAGCAACACATTGATACTCTGTCTCAAAGAATCATCGAGAACTTGCCTTTGAAGATTTCTATTACCTGGGGGTCTTGATTGAAGCTGTGATTTTGCATAATCAATGATGAGTTTCTATGTCTTCATCAACTTCTAAATATCAAAGTAGGAATTGATCTTAATTCTAATTTTGACTGTTATTTGCAAAATTGTTCCACTGCTGCCCACTAAGTAGTAAACATTTTGAAAAACCTCTTCCATAAAGTACTTTCATACCACTGCTAATCAAAGAGACTCTATTAGATTGGGAACAAATTTAATGAGATCACTAATGTTTACAAAAGATAAGCCAGATTATCATTTATACTATACTGTCAGCCTAATATTCTAAGTTGCCTTGGAGAATCCCTTTCCCTAGCCCAAATTATATTCTCTATAGTGTGCATGACCTCTCATAAAAGACAGAGGCAGAGAATAGATACCTCTGTATTTTTTGGAATGAAAACAATATTTAACACGCTGACTCACATAGCTGAGGCTGGCTGGTTGAGAAACACCTCCCCCCCCCCCAAAAAAAACCTGAAAGCCCTCTGAAGGCTTACATAGGATTGAGAAATCTGGCAAGTATTTCTCCAACATCCCTTTATGCACAGCTTCCTAAGAATTCTAGTGATCTTAAGTGGCCACTGGAGATTTTTTTTCCCTGTGTGGCTCAAAGGGTGTGCTTATGTGCTACGTGGAGCTGATTTAGGAGTATGGAGTACAGGTCCTAGTCAGCTGGGAAATTAATCCAGATGATAGTATTTCCAGACTTCTTGCCATATCACCACGAAATTCCCAACTTAAGGCAGACTTTTGTCCTACACTTGGTCAGTGAATGCCTTGCTGTTATATTTATTCCACAATCATCTTATTTTTGTAGCAATAGCGACAGAAGCATTTGTAAAAAGCAGCAGTAGTAACTAGTAACAGCAGAAGCAATAATAGAAGTAGGTATGGCAATAGGAGTAGTAATAGTGGCAACAGCAATAGTAATAGAATCTTGTATTCACACACTCACATTCTCTTATTTTTATTTTGCTTTTTGGTGCTGGGGATGGAACCCAAGGGCATTCTACCTCTGAGCCATACCTCCAGCCCTTTTATTTATTTATTTTTATTTTGAAAGAGGGTCTTGCTAAATTACTGAGGCTGGACTTGAATTTGCTATCCTCCTGTCTCAGCCTCCCAAGTACTGGGATTACAGGCATGTACCACCATGCCTGGCTTCTACATGCTTTTTAAATTAACCTTAATAACAAGCTCATAGTATCAGCTAATTTAATCTTCACACAAACCTTGAGATGTGAGAAGTAAGCAGGATCAGCATGATGAATTTCATTTGACAGATAAGGAAACTAAATATGAAGTCTCCTTTTCAGAGTAGCACAGCAAGTTATTGGCAAGGCCAGAAGATTATTAGTGGTAAGAGGAGCTAAGAAACCATGTAGTCCAAATTTCACCTTTTACACTTGGTGAAATGAAGTTCCAGACAGGGCATGTGAGTTAAGATTGCAAAGTACATTTTTGAAAATCCCACACCTCCTGACTCCCAGGCTAGGAATGCTTCCATTAATTCATATAGTAAACATGTTAAATTCTAAGAATCATCTAATGTTCATAACATCTGGTTCTCCTATATTTTTAGAAACATGAAGAAATACAGTTCTCCCTTCAGCCTCTTAATGTTAGGCATGTCTATGTGGGCTAACCGGCTAGTGAAAATTGAGCAGAAGTGATGTGTATAATGGCAGGATCAAACCCTTAATTGTCATTGCTTGACCCTGCTCTCTTTCCTGGCTTCAGCTAGCTTTGAAGTACATGCAGAGATGCAAGAGAATCTCTAACTGTGGGATCCTGAATGACTACACTGAACAGAGACACTGTGGACCTTCAAGGGACAAATAGAGTAAGAAAACTACCTTTATTGTTTAGTAACTGAGATTTGTGGGGATGTTTGTTACCACAACATAATCTAGCCTATCCTGTGTAATTCACTTTGGGCCACTCCCACACGTGTTCAGCTTTCCTGTTAAGGACCTTAGTGTGGCTGTGCCAGACATTTCACAGTGACTGTCCCATCCATGTTTCTCTCCTCTCAGAACTGGCTTCCAGCCACTCATAGGAACATAGCTCCCTGATCTTCTGCCAGAGGTGAACATCAGATCAATCTGAGCTACCTGGATTCTCTGCTCTGGGAATCTGAAAATATTGAAAAATCAGGATTAGTTTCTTATCTCCATTCTCTAGGTAGGGGTTGACCTGAGAAAAGATAAACTCGGAAACAATGAAGTGACCATATTTGGATATGTGCACAGCCAACAAAATTAAAGTTGGAGAGAAGGGAAGGTAAGAAGAGAAAGAGAGAAAGAGAAAAAGGAGGAAAGAGGTGGAGAAAGGAGAAGGCGGAGGAGGAGGAAGGAGAGGAGGAGGAGGAAGAGGAGGAGGAGGAGGAGGAGGAGGAGGAGGAGGAGGA
>PVLC010001803.1:0-17881 GCA_004027655.1 Graphiurus murinus | reverse complement strand
TTACCTTTACTAATTAAGTTCATTTGAAATGGGTTTCTATGTCTTATAAAGTAAGTTAAGCAGGAAGGTCTGATTGTTGACTCTAGGTCCTTTCTACTTAGAGAAAATCAAATCTGATTCTTAGTTCACTTATGTGCTATCCATTATTCAATTAAATGTTGTGAGCCAGAATCAATTCACCCAGGGAAAATAAATGCAGAGAAAGAACTAAAAACTTGAGGGCTAACACTGATTAAGGGGTAAGGAGAAGAATGGAAGCAGATATATGGAAGCAGGAAATGAGATATAGGTGTGTTCAGAGGTTTGAGAGTATTCCTTCAACAAATACTGATTGAATGCCTACTAGATGTTAAGTGCTGATTTACACAATAGGGATACAACACTTACATTCTAATGATGCAAGAGAGAAAATAAGCAGATAAACAAGTAAATAAATTTTAAAAATGTCAACTAGCAATTAATGATAGCTTGAAAGACTGGATAAAGATCAGATGTCCACTTCACATTGGATGCTGATGGACTGCCTCTCCAAAGAGCTGACATGTAAGACAAGTCAAGGAGAATGATAAATAAAGTACTTTCACAGAAACCAAAAAATAGAGACACTCCCAGATTTAGAAATTGACTGAAAAGGCTTTGGTTTAACATTGATGACATTAGGAAGAGCATGTTTTGTTAAAGAGAGAAAGACGGAGAAAATGAGCAAAAGAGAAAAAGTCACATATGTGGTAGCATACACCTGTAATTCCAGTACTTGGGAGGCTGAGACAGGAGGATCGCAGGTTCAAGACCAGTCTTGGCAACTTAGCAAGACCCTGTTTCAAAATAAAAATAAAAAGGGATGGGAGGTAGAATGCCACTGGGTTCAAGCTCCAGTACCTCAATCCCGCTGTCCCGACAAAAAAAAAAGCCTAAAGACAAAGGAGAACACAAATCCAGAATGCAATGGATTAGGATTGAGACAAAGATTACCCTAAGGAAATACAAAGTAGCATAGCTACTTTAAAAAATACAGTTTTTTTTTTTTTTTTTTTTTTTTTTGCAGTACTGGGGATTGAACTCAGGGGCATTCTACCTCCAAGCTACATCCCCAGCCCTATTTTTTATTCTTTATTTTGAAACAGGGTCTCACCAAGTTGCAGAATGCCTCACTAGGTAGCTGAGGCTGGCCGTAAACCCGGATCCTCCGGTCTCAGCCTCCCGAATGCTGGGATTACAAGCGTGCGCCACCATGCCCAGCTCAGTTTGGTACTTTATCTAAAAGTTAAACATACACTATTGCAATGGCTCAGCAGTTCCAATTCCAGGTATATAACAAACAGAACTGAAAATGTGTTCACCCAAAGATAGGTATGTGATTATTCATAGAAATTTTATTAAAAATAACCAAAAGGTAAAATAACCCAGAGGAAGGACCTTTGAATCAATAAACCAATGGCAAGATGTTCATACAATGGAATACTATTCAGTAGTATTAAGAAACAATTTATTCATGCAGGGTAAATTATAAATAAAAGTGTTTTGTTAAGTGAAAGAAGTCAAACTAAAAAAATACACATTATATTCCATTTATATGACAATCTGGAAAAAGCAAAACTATAGATACAGAAAACAAGGGTTTTCCAGGGACTATGGCAAAAGGTGGGGCTGACATCAAAGGAGCAATATATAAGAATTTGGTGGGGGACTGATAATTATACTTCTTTCTACACCACACAGAATGAATTTTGCTCTTGTATGACCTGCAGTGTCTAGAATCCTAGGCATATTTTCCTTTTAAATAAGATTACAGTAAAGTTTCCTTTTGAAGTTTGGGGTAGTTGACATCTCCAATTAATTTTATTAATTCACTGCCCCTGAGCAGCGAGCAAGCCCATGAACACATTGAAAATCTGAGAGACAAGCTAATGAAGTTAGAAAGGCGAGGCAGAGGTTTCTAATATCTTCAGGACTCAATGCACTCTAAAAAGGCCATGGAATGGGGTCAGTCATCCTCTTAGTCATCAAATTTCTCAGACCAAACAACAGAAACCAGGAACCGAGATCACTGTGGAGCTGGGTTTACTCAATGCCAATCAGTGAAAGAAAAAAAGATGATCAACAAGTAGTCCGAGAGCTCAGCAGATGACCAGAGTTTATCTGTGCTGAAATGAAGCCAAATATAAGGGAACGATCACAAATCAAAGAGAAACTCGCAGATCAAAGAGAAATACTAACTTCTAAATAATTTCAACTGGTCCCAGTGATCCTGAGCAGATGACCTGTGAACCTTGCTGGCCTCATTTGTAAAATTAGGATAAAACCTACCCGCTGAGGTTAGGGGGCTCAATTAGATGATCTCAAGAATCCTTGTTTTATTAAAGTCTTTTTGCCTCATGGACAGAAAATTGTCTTCTGAATATCGAGTCCTGAATAGATTATGCAGAACAGATGAAAATTACTGAACATAATTGAGAGGTTTGTAGGAAAAGTATGTTTTGAAACTGTACTTTGGAAATTACAGATAGAGACGAATTTTGCCAAAGGGTATTCATATGGAAGAAGAAGAATATTGTTTTCTTTGTGTATATCTGTGTGTGTGTGTGTGTGTGTGTGTGTGTGTGTGTGTGTGTGTGTGTGTAATGATGGGGATTGAACCCAAGGGCATTCTACCTCCAAGCTATACCCGCAGCCCTATTTTGTTTTTTTATTTGGAAATAGGTTCATTCTAAGTTGTGGAGAGTCTCACTAAATTGCTGAGGCTGGCCTTGAACCTGTGATCCTCCTGTCTCAGCCTCCTAAGTACTGGGATTACAGTGACACCGTGCCCAGCTAAGAATATTGTTTTCTTTGAAAAGAACTGGATGAATTATGTTGGATGTTTTCAATATGTCAGAGGAAGATCCTCTTCATGCCACTACAACTGCCTTTGTCCTGATATATAATGAATGGAGGGATCTCAGTGACACAGAAAGGTCTTTGTTTTCACTGCAAATAATGACATTTAGTATACACTTGATTAGAGTAGGAGACAGTTTTCTCACCAACAGCAGCTTGAAAGGTGGCTAGAAATGTCAAAGGTGAAGATAAGAAATATAACTTAGAAAATGATTCCAAAGCAACCTTGAGAAATGTAATGAACGTCATATTTTTATTTTATCAGACTTGCTTGGGGCAGATGGCAAAGATTGTCTTTGTTCAACTCAGAAGACTAAATTCTAGACCTTGCAATATTCTTTAGTGATAGGAAATATCTGAGTAGTGCAGAATTAAATATCAGCTAAGCAGGGTGATGCTTATCTGGGAGGGGGAGTCAGGCTACAAGTCAGTCACAAAACTAGAATTTAAGGGGAAAATCTCTGACTAGCCAGATCGAGATTTTGTCAAGTTTGCCAACTTTCCTCAAAGATTACTGACTTAGCACTAGATGAAAAGCTCAACATTCCTAGTTAAACATTTCCTTATTTTCTGATTTCTGCTAGCAACTTTCAGCGTTGCCCTAAACTACAGAAGACTATGATTCATTCATAGATAGACCCAATGAGAACCATCATCTGACAATAAGAAAAATGATATGGAAATGCCATCAAGTTGAAAATTGAGTAACTTAAACTAGAGACAAAGTTAAGAAAACCATGACACTCTGTAACAGGATATCACAACACAACAGTGTTGCCCAACTGATATAGTTATTAAGGACCTATACCAAACAAAAAATGTGTAAAATAGATTTTGTTAAAAACATATCTATTTTTTGCACTGGGGATTAAACCCAGGGGCATTCTACCTCTTAAATACACCCTCAGCCCATTTTTATCTTTTATTTTGAAAAAGGGCCTCACTAAGTTGCTGAGGCTGTCCTCAAAGTGCGATCCTCCTGTCTCAGCCTCCTGAGTACTGGAATCACAGATGTGTACCACCACACCTAGCCATGTATCTATTTATTGAAGTTGCAAAGCAAATATAACATCTTAGACAGAGTCCCACCTAAAATGGTGAAATATTTTGATGTTTTGATATTTAATAGGAAAAATTCCATTATCCCTGACACCCCAGACAAATGAAACTTCCTTGTTCACTGGAAGTGCTCTATTTGCCAAGCTTATTTGGTGAATCATTTAATTCAACTTAAAAATATGCTATTGAGAAACTATTGTATTAAAAACATAAGCTAGAGGCTGGGGATAGTTATTCCAGATGAAAAAGTCACAAAGTAGTTTCTAGTCAGGAAGAAAGGCATAAAAACAAGTAACTAGTTCAATGAAGATGGTGAGAATTCAATGCAATAGCTCTGCATTCAGCCTAGAGAAAATCTGGACTAGCCAATAGATCCTGAAGGATTGAGCAAGTAGAGGTACAGTGAAGTGATAGAAGTATAGAGTAAATTTTTAAAAGACAAGTGTTCTGGTACAGCTCTAGAATGAGAGGTATGTTAAAAGGTAAGGTGGGAAATATAATTTAAGATAGCTTTGGGTTCCTAAATGAATTTTTAATTTTCTTCTGTTGGCAAAGAGTAGTCATTAAAAGCTTTTGAGAGCCGGGCGTGGTGGCACACGCTTGTAATCCCAGCATTCAGGAGGCTGAGACCGGAGGATCCGGGTTCGTGGCCAACCTCAGCTACCTAGTGAGGCACTCTGCAACTTAGTAAGACTCGGTTTCAAAATAAAAAAAATAAAAAATAGGGCTGGGGGTGTAGCTTGGAGGTAGAATGCCCCTGAGTTCAATCCCCAGTACCGCAAAAAAAAAAAAAAAAAAAAAAAAAAAAAAGCTTTTGAGCAACAGGATGATGTAAGGAAAACTTTTCTTAAGGAAAACTAATCTAGGTTGGGCAACTGTTGCAATCATTAAGAGTGCTTCAGTGTACAATTTCTTTATTTTTTAATTCCTAGAATGCTGAAAGTCAGTATTCTCATTGCTATGACCCAAAATAGCTGATGAACACAACTTAGAGGAAGGAATCTTTATTTGCTCCCATTTCCAAAGGTTTCAGAGGTCACAGTCCATGTTAGGCCAGGTGAAGTCTGGAGAACTCAGGGCATAGTGACAGGAAATAAGAGAGTGAGCATGAGTGGAGGGACTCTCTCACATCATGGAGGCCCAAAGCAGAGAGAGCAATGAGAGGAAGCCACACCCCCAGGGACCCACCTCCTCTAGTCACACCCTACCAGCCTACCTTATCACACAACAAACCCATTAATCATTAATGGATAGATCCACTGATAAGACAAGTTCCCTCATAATTTAGTCATTTTACCTCGAAATACTCCTGCATCAACACATGAGTTCTTCTAGTGGACACCCCACATACACACCACAACACTCAGGAAATCATAAGCTGTGTTCTTAATCCTTTCATAAAAAATTTCTCTGCCTCAAATAAAACCAAAGCTGTATAATTTCAGAGTTATAAGTTCTTTTGTAACCCAACCCCATTAATGATATCAATGATGAACCTGCGATGCATACAGGGGAAAATACTTAACCCAGGATGACATGGATAGTTAATAGCTTTTAGAAAATTAAAGGTGAAGTACCTTCTTACAGGTGATCATCATGAAGTTAGCCCAAGAGTGAACTCTGTCTGGCCAACTCTAGGTCTACAAAATTCTGAACACATTGTAGTACATCAAAAGTGAAAATTTAAAATATAGATTTTCTGTCCAAAGCAGACATTTTTCAATGTTTAGGACTAATTGAAGAGTCTTGAGCTCATGTCTAAATCTTCAAAAATCATCTCTGGCAACTTGGTCAACTAGAATTTACATCTAAGAGCATGATGCTGTATTGCAAACATTTCTTTTTTCTGGCAAAGGATGTGGTACCTTTTCTTGCTATTGTTTGCTATCTATTTATTACAGCACTAGTGAATACGCTTTGAATTGTTTATAAGCCTTTACGGCTAACTATTACTGAGGACCCATGGCATTTCTCTGCAGTAATTAAGTCCTCACTTTAAGTTGACAAAGGCATCATGTTTAATTATGTCGATAAAAACAGGCACAAAATTCCAAAGTGAAGTTTCCTGCTCAGTGTAGCTTCAGACTAGGAAAAAAGCTTCTATTTAAAAACTTCTATTTAAAACTAATGCTTCTGGTTTATGCCCAAAGATGTTTTTCACAAGAAACAGCATAAACAGAGGTCTGAGGATGAGGAATCTAGCTGCCTGAGTGAGTCAGTCAGGTCTCAGATTTTCCATTTGTAAAATAAAATGTAAGTGACCTTTAATGCTTTTCTATTCTGAAGTAATTCCTTTTTCCTCATTTCTGTTTTTCTTATCTTCTTCAGGCGTTCATAAAAATTTGCCTTCCTAACTAGGCCACTCTATCTAAAATTTAAATGCACTTCTCCTTTCAATATTATCTACTTCCCTTTCCTGCTTAATTTATAGGACATATCACCATCTTAATATTACATGTTTTACTCATGTCATTTTCCATCTCACTCAAAAGAATAGGAATAAGGGTATCACAAGTGCAGGAACTTTGGTTTGTTCCATGACATGAGCCTAGAACATGCTCTTTTCCATAGTAATAAATGTTTATTGAATGAAAGAATGGATGTTTCTTTCTACTTCAAATACCATTGAATTTTGAAATTATCTCATTTTAAAGATGGCATGATCCTACTTAGAAGACTCAAAATATTTAGCCAGAAGACTTTTAAATCTTATAAGCTATTTCAGCAAAGTATCAATATACAAAAATCAATAGTTGCTCAATACACCAATAACAACTCTGCTGAAAAAGAAATCAGGAAGACAATTCCATTTACAGTAATAAAATACCAATAATAAGAAATCAGGAAAACAATTTCATTTACAAAAAAATAAAATACCTAGAAATAAATATAACTAAGGTGGTAAAATAACTCTACAATGAAAATTATAGAACACAGAAAAGAAGTAATAGATGAAGACTTTAGAAGATGGAAAGAATTCCCATATTCATGGATAGGCAGAATAAATATTGTTTAAATGGCCATGTTACCAAAGGCAATCTACAGATTCAATGCAAACCCTATCTACAGATTCAATGCAATCCATACCAATGACATTCTTTACATGACTAGAAAAGACAGTCTTAAAATTCATATGGAAGAACAAAAGACTCAGAATAGACACAACCTTGAGCAATAAGAACAATGCAAGAGTCATCCAAGTACCTGTTTTCAAATTATATGACAGAGATATAGTAGCAAAACAGCATGGTACTGGCATAAAGACAAACTCATAGTTAGGCATGGTGGCAATGCACCTGTAATCCCAGTACCTGAAAGACTGAGTCAAGAGGATTGCAGGTTTGAGGCTAGCCACAACAACTTAGCAAGACCCTCATCAACTTATAAAGAACCTGTTTCAACAAAATAAAAGGGCTGGGGATATAGCCCTAAGGCAGAATGCCCCAGGTTCAATCCCAAGCATGCGGGCACTCACACACACACACACACACACACACACACACACACACACACACAAGACAAATGAAATAAAAGATACAGAGACAAATTTAAATACAGTAAGCTGAACCTTGACAAAGGTTCCGAAAACATATGTTGGAGAAAAGACAAATGGTGCTGGGAAAACTGAATATCCATGTGTAGAAGAGTGAAACTAGGCCCCTACTTCTTGCCCTGCCCAAAAGTCAACTCAAAGTGAATCAAAAACCTAGAAATTAGACTAGAAGCTTTGCAGTTACTACTTATAGGCAAAGACTTCCTTAATAAGACCATTAAAGCTCAGGAAATAAAACCAAGAATCAATAAATGGGATGGCATCAAATTAAAAATATTCTGCACAGCAAAAGAAGCAATTGATAGTGTGAAGAGGAAGCCTACAGAATGGGAGAAAATCTTTGACAAATTCTCTTCTGACAGATGATTAATATCCTGAATAGATAAAGAATGGAAACAAAACTACCAGACTAATGCATGTGTATCTATGTTTATAGCCACACAATTCACAATTGCCAAACTATGGAACTAGCCAAGATGTCCAAAGACAGATTAATGGATTACAAAACTATGAGATACATACACAATGGAATTTTACTCAGCCATAAAGAACAAAATCATGGCATTTGCAGGGAAATAGATGGAACTGGAGAACATTATACTAAGTGAGATTAGTCAGTCACAAAAAGTAAGAAATCAGGTGCTCTTCCTAATATGCAGAAGCTACAGAGAAAATGGGTCATAGAAGGGACTCTAGATGAAGGAGAAACCTTATATGAGCAAAGAAGGTGACCTAACTGAAGGTGATGGGAAGGGGAAGAGGGAAACTCCCTAAGGCATGTGATGTACAATCATCAACATATCAAAGTCAATCACTAAGCTGAACATGAGAAGGAGGGAGGGGGGAGGAAATGGTGGGAATTGGGGAAGTAATGTTTGCATGTATGTCTCTACCAGCTTGTACCTCATTAAGATGTATGACTATAATGCACCAATTAAAAAAAGAAAAACTTAACATCAAAAAGTCCAAATAACCTAATTATGAAATGGACAACTGAACTAAATAGAAATTTCTCAAAAGAAGAAATACAAATGGCTAATAAATATGTGCAAAATGTTCAACATACTTAGCAATCAAGAAAATGCAAGTCAAAAGTATACTGAGATTTTATCTCATTCTAGTTAGAATGGCAATCATCAAGAATACAAATAATAATAAATGATGGCAAGGATATGGGACAAAAGGAACACTTATACACTGTTAGTGGGATTGTAAATTAGTACAAATGCTATGGGGATCAGTATAGAGATTCCTCAAAAGACTAGGAATGGAACCACCATATGACCTAGCTGTACCACTCCCCAATATCTTCCAAAAAGAATCAGTCGACATACTATAGGTATACATGCACACTTGTGTTTATAGCAGCACTATTCACAATAGTCAAGTTATGGAACCAACCCAGGTGCCCATCAAGAAAAGAATAAAGAAGATATGGTATACATACACAATGGAGTTTTACTCAGCCATAAAGAAGAATGAAATTATGTTATTTGCAGAAAAATTGATGGAACTGGAGAACATCATGCAGAGTGAGATCAGCCAGATTCAGAAAATCAGGGGTTCCATCTTTCCTCTCATATGTGGAAACTAGAGAGAAAAAGAAAAGAAAACGGACCTCATGAAAATTAAAAGAGAGCCCAGTAAAGTAGTGGGAGGAGGGGAAGGAAAAGGAAGATATGGGGAAATAGACCAAATAATGTTATATGTATATATGAATATACCACCATTAATATCACTACCATGTATGGGGAAGGAGGAAGGGAGTAAAAGGGGAGGTATATGGAAGGAAGGATACCAAATAATGTAATTCACACATATGAATATATCAATATGAATTTCACTATCATTTGCAATTACAATGCACGAGTAAAAAAAAAAGGACATTTTTAAAAATCACTGAATCTGTAAAATTGTGAAAGCTTCTAGTAGGTAACATTTCTGATATTGAATACAATTTGAGCATATGTCTTGATCTCTGTGACCTTTCAGTGTCAATTTGTGTACTATATTTATAAATGTTTATACATACTATTTCTAATTTGAAAATCAAGAAAGTTTCTAGTATCGTTTTTCTAACATACTGATAATGAAATATAAGCTCTGTCAATACTCTTTTGTCCACAAATTCATTCCCTAAGTAAAAGATAATGCCATTGAAATTTTTTTTTACCACATTTTGCTTTATATTTAGTGTTCAGTGAATATGCTGGAAAAACTTTTTTGTCTACAGAAATCTCCCATTTTCACATTCTGCATAATTGAACTTCTTGGCCTACACTACAAAAGCTTCTAGCCAGCATTGGGTATATAATCAAATTTCTGTCTTGAATTTGGAAAAACCTATCATTTTTATTAAAGTATAATTATACTATCTCATTATAGATATATTTTAAATATATGTACTTTTAGATGGGCGTGGTGGCGCACGCTTGTAATCCCAGCATTTGGGAGGCTGAGACTGGAGGATCCAGGTTCGCGGCCAGCCTCAGCTACCTAGTGAGGCACTCCGCAACTTAGTGAGACCCTGTTTCAAAATAAAGAATAAAAAATAGGGCTGGGGGTGTAGCTTGGAGGTAGAATGCCCCTGAGTTCAATCCCCAGTACCACCAAAAAAAAAAAAAATATATATATATATATATATATTACATATTCTACAAAAGTACATATATATGTACATATGTATATGTACTTACATATATATGTACTTTTGTAGAATATGTAATTTCAAAAACTATTTTACATAAACATTATGTGTGTGTGTGTATGAGTGTGTTCAGAAGAGTGATGTCATATGCTTCTATCTTATTCTTATAACAAAACATTTTCCAACAGTAATTGTAATATTGAGTTTTGAGAACCAGGTAGTAAAAAAGTAGAATTTAGAAACTAATTTGAATTAAAATCTAGAGCCTTTACTACCAAATTTGTACACAGCTAAAATCAAGTTCCAATTAATAAGGATAGCCATTTAAAATTAAAGGAACAATACATACGTAACTCAATTGATTGTGCAGTAGGGGTGTATTTCCTAAGAATAAGAGGCAGTCTTACTAATCGCAAATGGCAAGTTCATGGGTCAATTATGTAACAACTCAGATGTCCAATACCCTCAAGAAAGGGATATTCCAGGAAGTTCAGCTGGGCAATGCATGCCCGTAATACCCAGCTACTTAGGAGGCTGAAACAGGAGGATGGTATGTTTAAGCCAGCCTGGGCAATTTAATGAAATCCTGTCTCAAAAGAAAAAAAATAGAAATGGCTGGGGATGTAGCTCAGTGATAGAACACTTGCCTAGCATGTGTGAAGCCCTGGGTTCAACCTCCAGAATCACACAAAAAAATCAAAATGTATTCATAGAAAAACATTTTATACGCCAGGCATGGTGGGTGGTGTATGCCTATAATCCCAGTACTTGGGAAGCTAAAACAGGAGGATAACAAGTTCAAGGCCATCCTAGGCAAGTTAGCAAGATCCTGTCTCAAACTAAAAAAACAAAAAGGGCTTCTGGGTATAGCTCTGTACTTGTAGAGTGCCCTTGAGTTCAATCCTCAGTATCATACACAAAACAATGTTTTATAGGATTTTTTAAACTTTTTGCTCAGCTCCCTATCTTATTTTTTAAAAATATATAATGTGCACTTTATACAACTGAATAGTTTTAACTTTTTTTTTTTTTTACCAATTCCTAGAAAATAGGTTTTTCATAGACTGGAACAACTGTCAACCTTCCATCTGTCCCAAATGGTCACATCATAGATCTATCCCCAGAATTAGCAAAATATTCAGTATTAGCAAAATACTCAATATGTGAAAATCACATAGCTTTGCTGGTTCATTTTTTCTTTTCTGAATCTGCATTTCACAAATCATGCTTCTTGGCAGCCTTCCCTTTCATTGGAAAGGAAGAACCATTTACCACCTGAGTTTTTCCTGGCACCACTCCTGGTTCTTTTTAAGTTCCTAGTTAATCTCTGTGTCTTAAGTCTTCCTGCCCTTTTGACAGTGACCCTGGAATTGGCAAGCATTGGGTCAGTATTCCTGGCAAAGTAGATTGTCTATTGTCTGAAATAATGGGAAGAAATACCACTAATCCCTAATTTTACTTTCTCAGATTCAGTGAGTAAGACTTTTAAATTGACATCTCCATTTGGGGAAGGAACTTAGAGTATGTTTTGGCCATTAAGCTATTCCAAGAAAGCTCCTTTGGAGTGCTAAAGGTGCATTTCCAGTTCCTTTCTTTGATCTGCGAAAAATGAAAATGTCATGGGAAAACTGCCTTGGTTTCCTGGCTATGGCCAGTTGTTTTAGTTTGTTCCCATCCTCCAGAGAACCAAGAAAATAATAAAAGGAAACACAAAGAAAGGTAGGTTTTTTGCTGTCTGCAGAATCATATCAGGGAGAGAAGCAAGGAAGGAAATAAAGATGCTGGGAAAATTCTACCAAAAGTGGGTTAGTTTTTTAAATGACTGTTTTATGCTCCCTCCACTAAAAGCTCAAGTACTACCTATTCCCCTTCCTAGAACCACTCAAAGCCAAAACCCATTGCATTCACTCTGCCTACATATATCTCTACCGTCTTATACTCTTCTTCTTCCTTTTAAATTCAAAATGTCATTGTGCTGGATTTCAAAGCTAGTGACCCAATGATGGTAATTACAGTGATATTTCTGTTTAAGAACTTAGTCTGAGCCCCTTAATCATTAAAATAGATTTTTTCACACAAGACAGAGTCGACCTAATCCGCCCATATTTAATAGCAGACATCTTGCAAGGTTAACAATTTTTTGAGTTGTAATTTAGTCACTCAAAGGATGATATTCCTAAGATTCTCTTCCTCTAGAATGATTCTCAGCACCAAAATCAATATCAAGTCGGGGTTGTCAAAAAACAGAACCAATAGGACGTGAAGGTTTTTTTTTCATTTTATTTTTTAATTTTAAGTAATTAATCTCTCATGATTTTCAGGGCTGGGAAATCAAAAAATCTGTAGGGCGGGTCATCGGGTTAGAATCTCAGGCAAAAGTGATGCAGAGGTCTTGAGTTCGAAATCCACAAGGCAAGCTAGCATCTTGGAAATTCAAGGAGGATTTCTGTGTCACAGTTTGGAGGCATAACTCCTTCCTCCCGTGGAAAACCCAAGCTTTTGCTCTTCAGGCCTTATGGTGTTTGGATGATGTTCGCACACTATTTGAGGTAATCTCCTTTGCTTAAAGTCAACTAAATGTAAACGTTAATCACATTTACAAAAAAACCTTCATAGTAACATCTAGATTAGTGTTTAACCAAGAAAATGGGCACTATACACAATTAACCTTTACAGGGGTTTTCAAGGTAACGCTCGGAAATATATTTTATAAAAGAGATACACATTGAAGATCCTTAAAAGTAGTCCAATTGGGTAAACAAGTAATTTCAGCAGTTTTGTGGCTCTGTAACAGACATTTAGCAACAGTAAAACGTGCCTGTGAATGCCAAGATAAGAGATACTATGGTCTTTGAAGTACTCCATCTGATAAAGGATGCATTCGGTAATTATAGCAATCCAGATAATCTTAGAAGCCACCTCAGCACATCTAACAGTCCTTATGTGTCGTGTCTCTACTGGAAGAAAAGTGATCAGAAAGGCCTCAAGGCTAACACAGCTCAGTAAAAGGGAGCTGATATGTACATTTGCAATCTGGAGATTCTGCCTCAAGGTTGATTGAAAAGACGATGATAACATTTCATTCTTTATCACATCTTCGATCATGGCAGAAAAGATGCTACAGCCAACAAAGATGTCTGCCTGAGCTATGTTACTAATAAACACTGCAGTGGATTTTCTGGATACAGAAGGTAAAAGCAGTATCAGGGTGACATACAGACTGGCAAATGATCCCAGCAGAGTGACGATGCTGTTTGGAGAAGGTAGGACTAGATACTGGATATATTTGAATGCCAGGTACCGTCGGAAATCTTTCATGTGGTCTCGATTTGTAAAAACACTAAGTTGGGCAGGATTCCTGTAGTAAAGTAGAGAAGAGAAATGGTATGAAGTTGCATGCAAAACAACAACTTAAAGTCACTTAAAACTATGGTTTGGACCACAAAATTAAATATTTCAGCAGGCTAACATGTAAATATCTTTCCCGTGTTTAGACCTGGTTTTGTAGTGGGTCATGCTGTCACCTGAAATTATAGCTTAGCTATGGTTGGAAATTGATGGCAAAGACAAAATCTATCTTCTATTTCAATGTTTTCCATATATAAATTAGTATCTTTACTCATGTTTGATCTCATTCTTCTGATTATTTATCTTAATCAAAGGAATAGAAGAAATTTTCCTGCTCAAATACATATGTATTAGTATCACAGGAAAGAACTTGGGTAGATGTCTGGTAGATGAAGGATAGTATTACTCTTGATTGATATAATGGAAAGAAATAGAAATCTTACAATTAAATTTCCTTATGTAGAATGAAAGGAAACTTGAAACAAGTGTTTTCCATTCAAATAAGCAGAAGTACTGGTCAAAAATAATAAGTACTTGTTCGATAGCCCCCAAATAATTCTTCACATTGGTATTCTTCACATTTGAAAGTAGCATTCCTGGAACATTCTCTCTGCTCACCTGCATCCTCCTTTATGTCCTCTAAAATGGTCAACCCCGGGTTATTAGCACAAAGTTTTGTTTGAGGTAATAATTCAAAACATCATTGGCATAGTGAACCTCTTCATGTCTTCATGAGGAAAGCATGGAACATTGACCACAAAACTCAAGTAGTAAATCAATCTCTCTCTCTCTCTCTCTCTCTCTCTCTCTCTCTCTCTCTCTCTCTCTCTCTCTCTCTCTCACTAAGATAGTTGGAAATAAGAGCTGGGTATGGTAACACATGCCTGTAATCCCAGTACTTGGGAGGCTGAGACAGGAGGATTGCAAATTTGAGGCTAGCCTCAGCAATTTAGTGGGACACTTAGCAATTTAGTGATACCCTGTTTCAAAATAAAAATAAAATAGGGATGGGGGTATAACTCAGAAGTAGGATGCCCCTGGGTTTAACGTCCAGTACCAAAAAAAGTTGGAAATATTGGTTAGCAGATAGTATTAACTTTGATTTGTTAACTTGTCATGTAAAACAAAAACTAAATTGGAAGTTATGTTGATATAAAACCTGAAGAGAGGTATTGTGAGGGAGTTTTACTTCAAAGAAAGACACATAAAACTGGGCATGGTGGAACACTCCTGTAATCCCAGTACTTGGGAGGCTAACAGGAGGAACACAGGTTCAAGGCAAGCCTCAGCAACTTAGTGAGACCCTGTTCCAAAATAAAAAAATAAGCCGGACGTGGTGGCACACACTTGTAATCCTAGTACTTGGGAGGCTGGGATAGAAGGATCCAGGTTCATGGCCAGCCTCAGCTACTTAGTGAGGCCCTCTGCAACTTAGTGAGACCCTGTTTCAAAATGAAGAATAAAAAATAGGAATGGGGGTGTAGCTCGGAGGTAGAATATCCCTGAGTTCAATCCCCAGTACCGCAAAATAAATAAATTAATTAATTAATTAAAAGGCCTGGGGGTATAACTTGGAGGTAGAATGCCCCTGGGTCTCATCTCCAGTACCAAAAATAAAGTAAGTTATATGAGTATCTTATGCCCATGATAAGTATCTTAAAATTCCACGCATGCAGTTTGTTCCTCATACATAAGCTGGCTAAAATCATCATTGTTTCCAATATTTATCACTAAGTGAAAATACCCACAGTACTCATAAATTCAAATGCCTTCAGGGTCCAGAGAAGCAATCTAAATGAGATATTATTGGGAGGGAATAGTTAGTAATCAAGTCTAGCCTCTCATTTCCATTAAATAGTATTCCAATACCTTTTTATTTTCCAAGACCCAGATGTCAGACTTCAGATGAGATCACTCAAATTTCTGGTGTGGGAAATTAATTTAAAATTGTTTCCTTATTTGTTGGGTGTCTTGATTTAACATCATGTAAACCAAAACTCAACTGCCAGTTTGCAACTTTTAGTTTTAGTCCTACAAATGCCATGCCCAAGAAAGAAGAAAATGATAGCCAACTATTTCTGATGAACATAGATGCAAAAATCCTCAACAAAATTAAATTCATCAGTATATTTAAAGGATCGTACATCGTGATGAAATGGGATTTATTCCTGAAGTGCAAGAATGGATCATGATTTCTTTTAATATTTTACACTGTCCTATGAGGTATAGATATTATCCTCATTTTAGAGGTAAAAAACCTAAAGCTTAGGTTCAGTAACTTATCCAGTCACAACAAAGAACTGGGGGAACCACAGAATCCAGGCTTGTCTGACTACCAAACTTTTACTCTTTCTATCCAAACATGTTTTTCCAAGAGTCAATAGGAGCTTACAGTTTGATCCCTTTTATTAACGTGGAGTCATAAGCTGGAATGTCAACACTCAAAGAGTAAAGAAAAAAATAAAACTTGGTGTTTTTCTTTTCTCCCCACCCTGAAAGCCCTTCAAACCTTCATTCTCACTATTAAAGTAACTTTGAGGTAATTTGACAATCCTTACGAAATACCAATTCCCAAAAAACAGAAGATTTATTGACTCCAAATCCCTTGTGAAATATGTAAATTTAGTGCTTCTCCTTAAGGAAAAAAAATCTTAAAATGTTTTTATTTCTCCCACTATGGAAAGAATAACCTTACATATTTTCATTCTTCCTCCCTGGGCATATTGCTTATTAGCCAACCAAGCCTGTATCAGAGCCAAGTTGTTAGGCAGCCTTATTAAGGAGCTGATTTTGCAGGCAAACCAGTCCATCTCCCATACCACTGTTTTCCTATATATGGTGATCTTCTCTAGTCTTCAATCATCAATCCGTTTCCCTACCTCCAAATCTCTATTTTCAACCGAGATTTCCCTTTTAAATTTAAAAACCAAATATCCATCTTCCTACCGTATCTCTCTACTTGGATGTCTTAGATATACCTCAATCCAGGTAAACATAAAAGTCACTTGTGACTACCTTCCTTTTTTAAAATCCTTTCCAAAATTCATATTAAACCTCCTGGCCAATTTTAACATACAGATTTTTCTTGGGGGAGAGGATTACTGAGTATTGCGTCCAGGGACATTCTTCCTCTGAGCTACTTTGAAACAGGGTCTCACTAAGTTGCTGAGGGTCTTTCTAAATTGCTGCTGCTGACCTCCAACATTTGATCCTCTTGTCTTACCTCCCAAATACTGGGATTGTAGGTATGCACCACTACACCTGTCTGGCTTTTATAGAGATGCTTCAAATATTTCCCCTGTCTCTTCTTTCCTTTCTATCTTTGCTTCCTCTTCCTTAGTTCAGAACCTTATCAATTCATACCTGGATCATTGCAGCAGCTCCCTATTTGATCTCTTATAAACTAAATGCATAATCTTCCAAGTAAAGTGGATAAATAAATGTACCATGGAGCCAGATGGTCATTGTTCAAATCCTGACTCTATCACTTATTCACTGCGTGATGATGAATAAGTTACTTAACTTTTCCATACCTCAGTTCCCCCACTTATGAAGAGGAGATAAGATGGGCATGGTGGTAATTCCAGTACTTGGGAGGCTGATACAAGAGGATTGCAGATTCAAGGCCAGCCTCAGCAACACAGTGAGACCTTGTTTCAAAAATAAATAAATAATAAACAACTAAATAAATAAATAAATAAATAAATAAATAAATAAATAAATAAGATGTGGGATAAACAAGATTTGGCTCAGAGATAGAATGCCCCTGGGTTCAATTCCCATTACGGAGAAAAAAAATATAGTCCCTAACTCATAAGGAAATAAAGATTAATTGTGTTAATATGTAAATAAAGCTCTCAGAGGTATACCTGGCACAGCAAGAGCTATTGTAATTATAATCAAAAAAGGATCAGATATTGCCACTGCTAAAAATTCCTCAGTGGTTTCCATGACCTGAAAGATATAATGGCAGCTCTTAAGTGGGATACTTCATGACCTGCTCCTTACCAACTTCTCCTGAGCTGTTTATTACCACTCTCTAGCTCAAAATTTGTGCTCCAATACACAAGAACACAGACCCCAATATACTTTGCCAATTCTCTGTTGTACGTAACTAGATTTACACAGTCATTTCCCCTTTGAAATTCCTTTACTCCTAGACTTCACCTGAGTACTGCTCATTCTTTAAAACCCACCTTAGTTTGGCTATTGTGAATTGAGCTGCTATAAACATAGATACACATGCATCGTTCTGATAATTTGGTTTCCATTCTGGTGGGTATATACCCAGTAGTGGTATTGCTGGGTCATATGGTAGGTTCACTCCCATTCGTCTGAGGATCCTCCATACTGTTTTCCACAGTGGTTGCACAAGTTTGCAATCCCACCAGCAATGT